>JAXRKP010000782.1:92500-107500 GCA_037039925.1 Doris montereyensis | reverse complement strand
CACGAACTGGCAGCCTGTGCATTGTGCGTAAGTACACTTTTATATCCACCTTCCCGTGCTTTTGATGATGTTATTATCGCTCTTAAAGCCATGCACATAGCGTTGGTGGCCTACTGGTTAGGTTGTCGGACGTGGATCATGAGATCCTGGGTTCAAATCCTAGCAATGCTAGGTCCGACGTTGTGTTCCTTGGGAAAAACACCTGACAAGCATTTTCCCCGCTGGATCCAGGTGTAGATGGGCACCAATAGCAGTTTGGGAGTCAAAACATGTGACAGACTAGCGATCTATTCCCTATCACGTTCTAGAACGGGATAAGATCCAACTTTTTAGGCCGTTATGGTCATGAAAGAACTTTTTCTTACTCAAGACAAACAGTGAGGCAAGGGGGCATGTCAAACGTTAAACGTGACGAGTAGAGCCAGGAACTAAACGCTGAAGCCTCAAAAGGAACAAAGACGATACATATACATAAAGGAATAAACCGAAAAAACATCGTTGGGCACTAGACAAACTCGACCCCCTGACCTCCGCGTCCGCACCCATCGCCTCGCCACGTAAAGAGAGCACACTACTAACTATGCTAAGTACGCACCTTATTCGACATGATTTGATTCATCACCATTATCGGTCTTATTAGCTACGTGACAACCTTCATCACCCAAAATTGTCCAAAACAGCATACACGTTTCACGGCCTGCGTCCAATGAAATTGACACTTTGAGATTCGTTTTGTCAGGACATCCCAAAATACTGCTATGTTTGAAAACTAGGTCTACATTTCAATGAGCACTCAAAGTAGAGACTATTTAGCGTTGAAACTGCAAATACAGTATCATAATGTAACGAGCAAAACTCCTCTTTCATAAATCCAAACCATCTTTTTAATACATACACTTTGGAGAAATCATCTCAATTGAAATATATCCAAAGCCTTTAAAATACGTCAAATACATTAAGAATTAAGTACCCGAAGGCTACACGTTTGTTTTTTCAAAGAGAAGAAACAACACAATTTCCTCCCCATTTCAGGATAACAAGGTGGCTAAGATATTTTTTGCGTCTACACTCACAAAACACGTACAACATACTCTATAATTAGTTTTCGCGCAAGCGTTGCGGTTAGGTGTAAACGTTGTGCAGGGAATATGTTTATTCTTTTTGTAAACAGCCATTAGTTTTTATGCTATACACTGTCGTTGTGCCACTTTGGCCACGTGCTTGCACCGACTAGTCTTTGAACAGTGTGTTGATACATGCTCCTCCACTGTGTGTATGTGTTTATGCATTTGTCAATGGCTGCTTGGGTGTGTCTGTGCATGCATGCGTGTGTGCTTTTAAAGATAGGAAGCGAAATGAATGTAATGATATGGAATACAAGTTAATTTAGGCAACGCCACTTCTGTCTGAATTATTTTTTTCTCTCGTTTAATTTCAGTTCTCTGCAAGTTTCCTTCTGTATCGTCAAGAAGGTGTTGTTCTGTTCATTTAGACACTGCCATTTCTGTCTGAATCATCTTAGTCTTGCTTAATTTAAATCCTCTACCCATCTCCTTCTGTACCAGCAAGACGGTTTTGCTATGAGCTTAATCTAATATTGATCGATAATTTACATCTTAAATACACTTTCATTTGTGTGTCCATGTTCATGATTGACAAGGATGGTTGGAGACACCGTTCATTATTTTACAGTCTTCTGTTCTATTTATAGCCAGTCAATGCCGTTTGACACGTAGTTAAGAACACATTTATGCCTTGAAACAGACGCGCCACTTATTCCTGCGGTAACCCACACGCCTGCATAATTAATTTACCAAAGCGTGCTTTCAGACAGACATATTATTTATATTATTTTATATATGTCAGCATCTCTTTGCGAAGGACGGGCATTAACCTCTGATAATTCCATCTGGAAAGATTTTCGCGAGAATGAGTCAACCTGCAGTTTTACCTATTGCCCAAAACAGCAGCACTCCAGAATCCAGCGTTAATTCAAGGCAAAAGAACTGGTAGGTTTTGGTCTAATGGAAAGCACTTGCTCTGGAAACGGCAATGGTCTCGTGCATAAGTACTCACGTGTCTGGGTGACCTTCTCATGAGTACTGCATTTCATTGAAGAAACGTACTCAAACGCGACGTACAAAGAGAGTGATGTATTGTGACTCTTCTCACGCCTTGTTAATAGAGACTATATTTATAATGCAGAATATACATGGTGTCAGAGAATGAAAGAGTGTGGAACACGCTTGAAATTTCTTGCCCTGTGTTTTCCTTGTTGTTTGTGAGATATTTAGAAGGAGAGAAGAAAAAAAAAGAGTGAACCGGAAGTGAAGGCACAAAAAGTAGACGAACCGCTCGTTTCCCAGCTTGTTTCGTCGCTAGCGGATATTTTGATACCATGTTCTTGATTGATGTGTGTTGTGTCCACCTTCTTACGAGTCAGTTTACTTTGCGTGGGCGTAGCATGGCGGAATAAGAACGAGCTTTTCAAATGACTCTCCCTTTGAGATGTTTACATTTTCGTCTAGGACATGTTGGAACACAGAATGGACTAGTTGTGGGAAGATACATCTATAACTCTTTATTTTATCGCTATCGCGAGTTCATTCAAAAACTCTTGTTAGAAATAATTATTTTCAGAGATGCCGTGACTCTGCCATTCTCTCTGGCGTTTTGTATTTTTATTCACTGAGATTTGTCACTTATTGAACATTCCATTATTGGAAACTCAATGACGGCCAATTTCTTTTATGCCCCCTTGTAATTCATATTCTTCCTTTCCAGTCTCTCTTTTCTTGATTGCTCGTATCTTATTTTATTTCGAATCCACATTGTCAAAATGTGCACCTAACTATTCCGCGTTAGATGTTCCGCTAGACGTTTAAACACATATGCAGTCCGCGTAGTTCTCAACGATCAGCCCAAGATCGCCAAAAGTGAAGAGCAAGGCATATAGATATATGAATTCAAACTGGCTACACAAAGTAGCTATACAACATTAGATTCAGATAAAGAAACGAAAATACTTAAAGAGTAAATGCCTATAAGCGATAGATAGATATACCGGGATACTATTAACATTTTTTTTAAAACATTGCAAATTTATTATGTAAAAGATTAAATGACTATTTATAAAGTCTGTATAAGTTCCCTTACACACACACACACACACACACACACACACACACACACACACACACACAATAAATGGGAGAATGTGAAATGCATTGTTAAATACACGTATAAAGTAAGTAACAGCGGAAATACGTTAACATTATATTAAAAGTAATAATAGAAAATAAGAGAGCCCATTGATATATCAGTTTCAGGGTATAACGACAGAAAGGTAAATCTGACATAAATGTTGTAAGAATTGTATCAGATATGATATGTAGGTGGATCTTATAAAGTAATGAGTATTAATGTGAGTCACCTTCTGCAACTGTCAGCAAATTCCACTGTAGCCTGAAAAGGAAATGATACGACCCTGAAGAATTCCTTAAAACGAAGAAAAAGTAAAGTCTGAAAATTTTACATTAAAAATGACAACGATGTTCATGTTTTACTACCAGGCTGCTAATGTATATTCTGAACACGCCCTCTGGTCTTTGCTTTGTTGAATCTAGTGCATAGATCTACTCCTATGGAATATGAACTGGAGACTAGGGAAATAGGGGAAAGCGGGGGGGGGGTGAGGATGGTCAAAGGGGTAAGGGGTCCTTTTATTCATGTTGCTGGTCAAATATCTAGGGCCCTTTTCGAACTGTCCCTGGCAGAACTTATTATGGTCGATGTGCGAAAACAAACAAACAAACCAATAAAAATCAAGTCACTGACACAAGCTGATAGAGTGTTGGAAAACGTGGCTAAGTATTTTTCCTGATCTTTTTCGTGCCGACAGATCGGTCTTCAGGATTTACGATTTTCGGCTATTTGTTGGCAAATGATTTCCAATTTTGGGTTATTTGTTGACAGACGATTTCCAATTTTGGGCTCCTTGTTGACAGATGATTTCAAATTTTAGGCTATTTGTTGGTAGAGGATTTTCCATTTCAGGCTATTTATTTTGATAGCAGATGATTTCCAATTTTGTGCTACTTGTTGGCAGATGATTTCCAATTTTAGGCTAATTGTTGGTAGATGATTTCCAATTTTAGGCGCTTTGTTTGTAGATGATTTCCAATTTTTGGCTATTTATTTTGTTGGCAGATGATTTCCAATTTTAGGCTATTTAATTTGTTCGCAGATGATTTCCAATTGTGTGCTACTTGTTGGCAGATAATTTCCCGATTTTAGGCTCTTTGTTGGTAGATGATTTCCAATTTTCGGCTATTTATTTTGTTGGCGGATGAGTTCAAATTTTAGGTTATTTATTTTGTAGGCAGATGATTTCAAATTTTAGCTATTTATTTTGTTGGCAGATGATTTCCAATTTTGGACCCCTTGCTGGCAGATGATTTCCAATTTTAGGCTATTTGTTGGCAGATGATTTCCAATTTTAGACGCATTGTTAGTAAATGATTTCCAATTTTAGGCCATTTATTTTGTTGACAGACGATTTCCAATTTTGGGCTACTTGTTGGTAGATGGTTTCCAATTTTAGGCTATTTGTTGGTAGAGTCTTTGCCGTATTATATGCATAATATGATAATAATGTGTGTTCTGTTCAAGATGACACAGTGCTGCTCAGTGAACGCACGACCAATTGGTCTTTTGCTCTGGTAAATTTTCTTCTCTTTCTGCTCTGTATATGTTGCTACTTAGGTCATTGTTTTTTTCTTCTTTGTTTATTTCATCTATGCCTTGGAAACGCTCATGATTATAGATGATATCTCTTATCGTCTTTTTGCTTTTATCCTTCAATTTGTTTATTTACCTGTTTGTTCCGTGATTTCTCTCGCCATCAGCTGCCTGCTATAACGAGCATCTCGGCACGTTCGTTTGAAACTTTGAGCTCACAGCAAATAGTCATCAGAAGTGCGTGACGTCAACAACTGATAGCTTTATCTGGCTTACATTTATTCATTCATACAGATTTGGCAGCCAAAACGAGTTTCCCACGAAACGCTTTCTCACTGCAATGACGCATAAGAAAAGCTGTTTCCTTGAAAGCTCCTATAAAAAAAGTCCATCGCTTGAAACGTTTAAAAACAAAAATTATTTCAGAAAAACAAGGCAGATTTCCAATTTTCTTACACCATGTTTCTGAAATCACATTATACATCGGGTCAAAAATAACTTCGTGCTTTTTGCTATCACGTGAGAAGTTACTTTGCTTTATTTTATTGTGTTGCTGGTTTTATCGTTATTGCTGCTGTTGGTGTTTTTATAGATCATGCCGACGTATCGTAATACAACGTAATTCTATAAAGAACCTTGAAACTATGAATGTAAATCTAGAATGAGATAATATATATAATTTGCTTTGTTCTCATTCTCAGCTTATAAAATCTTTTCAAGGGCAGCAGTTGTCACTATCATTTATAATGTATCCAATTCATGGACTGACAGACAAATAAACCATCTACATCGTGCAGACAAGAAGGTCTCTTTAGCGATAAACGTTTCCCATAAATCTAAAATACATTGGGCATATTGATGTAATTTAAATGATACACTGCATGCTCATACATACGTGTTGGGTTTAGGTAAGGTCTTGATCTACACGAATTATGAATACCTAAATAAGACTCCATACTTTCTTATCTCACTCGCTGCAAAAGTCGTGACGTCAAGTATTTTCATAGTGATAAATGCCTGATGTGAAACACTAGGCCTTGGTACAAGCAGGGAAATTAAATCCATTCGGCGTAACCATTTACATGTCGTTTTCATTAACTAGGCAAAAATAAAATCTTAATCGAATGAGACAAAATTAAACCTCCTATCCGAAATAATTGAAAATTTATACATCGCCATTATTCTATAATACAAACATCAACATAAAATATTCGTTTAAAACAACCTCCACAGCATGAATAAGGACAAATCTAATTTTGGGTTAGTGATGAAGTGGCAGTGAGGATCAGCAAAACAGGGGTGACCTTAAAGATTAAATTCCAAACACGTTTCTAAACATTAACAGTACTCTCATAAAACACCAAAAAAAATCATGTTTCTTTGCATTATGTCACTAGAAATACAGAGAATCACGTGAAGATCGATTCTGATTCTGGTAAACTGAAGCACAGTATCAACACTGTTAACGGTAAGAGGAAAAGTGAAAGAAGAATATACATTTTCAATCCCCATTCAAATTGTGAAATTGCATGGGACTCTAAGGAAAATTCGACTCACGTATCACGCGTTGCTTGGGACTGAAATGAGTTAAAAACAATGTAATTCTTTACAAACACATTATAATTTTGCCAGATCCTCAGAATCTAGTAATCAAATGCAACTTTATTATAGAGAACAGTCCGAACAAAAATTTACCAAAGAACTTATATTGACAGAAAATGGACACCGACAGATCAGGAGCATCAAAAGAAAGCATAAAACGTAACAGGATTTGGAACAAGAGCGTTTTTGCCTGAAGACCTTTAAGTCTCTCTCACCTCATCCCAGTCTCTTGGTTGTATCCGGTGATGTAGATGGGATTGGCTTTCTATCTTTTGCAATCCTTACTCAGTGCATGATATGATTTTCAATAAGCCAAAAAACAACTGCTATGTTAGGATGTTATTCCATATTGAGAATGAAGATTAGAAAAGGAGCTCCAGGTGATGTTTGGGGACAATGTTGGACAATCTAATGATGATAATGAAGATAATGATGATGATGATGATGATGATGATGATGATGATGATGATGATGATGATGATGACGACGACGACGATGATGATAATAATGATGATAAGGCATCGTCCATCCAAAAAATGGGCACAGAAACTAATTTATAGCTATTTAGAAATAAGACACCCCATTTTTCTCATAAATCATGATTTCTGTTTTTGATACCTGCATGGTCTTGATGTTTTAGAAACCCAAATGTGTATGACAGATTTGTAAAGACATTTAATCGGTGGTTGTTTTGTTGTCATTTCAAGTTATTGATAGCGTTGTTTTTGCTCTCTTTCAGCCATGTGTATAGCTGGGTGTGGTAACGGCCAATGTATTCGCCCCAACCTGTGTCTATGTACAAACACCCGGCGGACTGCTGCTCAGTGTGACGATGAAGGTGAGCTAAGATTGTTCAAGTTGTGGTTTGATTTCGAATGTACCATAGCTTTATTGCCATTAGCAATGGTTGTCCTCTTCCTCTTCTTCTTCTTCTTCTTCTTCTTCTTCTTCTTCTTCTTCTTCTTCTTCTTCTTCTTCTTCTTCTTCTTCTTCTTCTTCTTCTTCTTTGAATTAATTCTTCTTCTTCTTCTTCTTTCTCTTCTTCTTCTTCTTCTTCTTCCTTCTAAAGCTATGGAAACATCAGTAGATATCATATTTGTGTTTGATTAAAAGCATCCTCCGATGACTTGTGATTAAGTTAAATGCATCATTGTTGATACATCATAATGACGCTTGTCTGTTTTCCTCGGACATTATGAATATCTTTCTTTTTTATGCATATATTGATATAATGTTATTTTATCGAAAGCAAACCTTTCATTATTTCAGGACTCTAAAATCCTTGTATTATTATACTTTAGATTTCTAAATAAAGTTTACTATTACTTATTTTTTCACGTTTTTTCTCTCAAATCAATTCTATGTTTACATAATGGGGTACAATGTTATTATTGCTCACTTCATCTTATTGTAATAAAACTCTTAGACCAACACACTGACCAATCCTATGTTCACGTCCATCCCAGACTTCCGGACCGGTCCGTGTTTCACCCAGGTTAGTGATAGGATCTGCCGAGGTCAATTGACCGTGGTCTGCACCAAGACCCTGTGTTGTTCCACCATCATCAGGGCAATAAGGGCAAGCCCTGTGAGGAGTGCAAAGAAAAACAGACAGACAGGACCACCCATCCTTGCAGGCGAGGTTACATTCCGAATCCCAGTACCAACACCTGTCAAGGTTAGTCTGTACAAAGCAGGCTTAGGAAATAGTGATACTTATCTGTCTTACAATGTTCTTTTTTATGTGGCCTAGCATGCTTATGTTTAGAGACATGTAAGAGATGACTGTTGTGACACATGATGCTAGGGTTGGCATGAAAAATTGGGAAAATCATTGGGGGAGGGGGTCCTGTGAGTTGGAATTCAGCCGTCGCGTTTACAACACGACAGCTACAAAACATAATGTATTTAAAATATAATTGTTGCTGTTGCTATTCTAGCATCAAGCACGACTTTGAGATGAACCCCTGCACAATTTGTTGACTTGATGAACTGACTTGTATTTCTCTTATTTTAGAATGATTTAAGTTCTCTGCAACTTGTCTCTTGACAATAATTAAGAGTATTACTTTTGGGATATATTACAGCAATAATAAAACAATACAAATTCAAATGGAAACTAATTTTATAATAATATACGTAGGTTTACTCAGTCTGTTTAAATTTTCGACAAGACATTTACAAACTGTCGCAATCAATTGCAAATCATCAGTGCCAGTATGGTCAAAATGAGAAGTTACAGATTATGCTTCCATCTGTCTGAAATAGCTTTCATTGTTCATTTTTCTCTTCTCCTGATTTTGTTCTTCTTGACTCAGATGTGAACGAGTGTCATGCCATCCCAGGGCTGTGTGTTGGTGGCGAGTGTGTCAACACATTGGGTTCGTACCGATGTCTGTCTCTGCAAAGCTGGTCAGACCCAAAACCCCATTACTAAAGTCTGTGAAGGTAATCCATGTTATACATTCTCTCTTTTGCTTTGTTTTTTGCAAAAACATGAGATATATGCCACTCATTGCAACTCACACAAACAAAATTGGAGAATGATAATGTAAGATAATGGAATTCATACTATAATATGGCTTGTGTCAGTATTGACGATCCTGTAAGAATTACTGTCACTGCTACAGCTGGGCTAATTTAATTTTGAGAATGCATTGATGCCCAGCCACACATCCTTCCCTCTCTCTCTGTTCTCTCCTCTTCTACATTTATACGGAATAATGAACCGGTCAATAAGTTTGAGCTACTCTCTCTCTCTAGGGGGGGGTATTTCTAAATCTCTCCTTTTTTTGTAGGAATTCAATTTTTGACAGGGTGGCTCTCCGGAATGGCGTGCAGCTTTTTCTCTCTTTCCAACCACCGAGGATTCTTTTACATGCGCAAAGGCACAGAGACCTCCTATCTCTCTCCCTCTATAACTAAGCACTCACATTTCATCCTGCCTACTATCTATCTATCTATCTATCTATAATTTTTATCTAATGAAAAATCTCTTTCTCGATTTCTCTCTCAAATTCAAGCCTGCGAGTGTCGTAACTCTTGAGCTATACACATAAAGATATAAAGATGGATTTCTAGTCCGTATCTCCGCACGTCTGTCTCTGTCTCTGTCAAGTGTCTCTCTCATTTATCCCCTCTGTCTCTCCATTTTATGCAAACTCCCTCTCAACTCCCTGTGGATTCTCGCACACAGACTATTCCCTCTCCTACTTTTTCTTGCGTTTATCTGAGCAATGATGTTTGGACTTCCCTACTCCTTTGTTCCACGTGGCTCAGGCAGAAAAGCAAAACTTTACTCATTCAACACCCTGGGTCATTTGGTGAACCAAATGCTTTCTTCGTCTTGCCTCCCCTTCCATCACTGAGAAGTATTCCAGCGTTCTGAAAAACCCCACCTGTGCCAGAGGTGGGGTTTGCTCAGTTTCACGTCATGTTTACAAGGTCACAATATTCCCCTTTGATTTTGGTTTTCTGGTCATTAAGGTCGCCCCCGACGCCTCCATGTTCATGTCCGTCCCTATTAAAGCGTGCAACTACATCTTATGTAAATTGACAATGACAAGAAATAAATCAGTAGATGAGAAGTGGAAAGGCCGGCAAATATAATTCTTGGTTCTTTATAACCCATCCTCTCCCCATTGTCATTTAGACCGTTAAACCCCTTACTTTTTTCTTGGCAGTCTGTTGCAGGTGATTAAGCAAACTGCGACTGTGTCACAAACAATAGGAAATGTTTTTTTTCAAGAAAGGGAGAAGAAAAATTCCAAACAAAACATACAAATAAACAAGCTAGAAAAACAACTAGGACTCAAAACCCAACCAAACTTTGGACAAAGCCTAACAAAAAAATGTAAATGATTAACACAATCATTCGAGAACAAACAATATTGACCATCGATGAGTTACCTGATGAAGAAGAATAGTGAAATGGATGAACAAATGTAAGAAACAAGGCCACTGAATTATGTTAGAAAATCCATCTATGTGTCAAACAAGGCGAAGGTGCAATTACCGCTTACTTTATGCCATAGGGTTCTTGAGTTTCTGATCTTTGATTTTTCACTTTTTTTCATTCCAAGACATTAACGAGTCAGTAGTCCAGGTGAATCGTGGTGTATGTAGAAACCCCGTCAGTTGACATTTTTATGGAGTTTTTCGGCACTCCCCCACCGGTCAGGCATCGACTACTTCTCGGAGACAGACGATAAAGA
The DNA here is from genome assembly GCA_037039925.1 of Doris montereyensis. Lineage (NCBI taxonomy): Eukaryota > Metazoa > Mollusca > Gastropoda > Nudibranchia > Dorididae > Doris > Doris montereyensis. The sequence continues at coordinate 96,944 of JAXRKP010000782.1, read as the reverse complement.
ACGTCCCGTGGCTGTTTAGGGCATTCCTGAAATTAAACATCCTACAAAAATCCCAAGATCTTTAGTTGTGTTGGTAAAATCGAGATTCAAATTTATTGACATTACTGTATTTCCTGTCATATGTAATACACTCAATGGTCTTTGTTCATCTGTTCTGATCATTACAATTAGTAAGTGGACTTTCCAAAAGCATTATGTCCTATGTATGGTCAATGGTCCAGATATGTTGGGGGTTCGTAGATCCGACATCAACATTGTGTCCTGGGGATTATATGGTCAATGGTCCAAAGACAAACAAAGATATGTTCACCTTGTAAGTAGATAATTTGCTACATTTCAAATGTCCTAGGCTACATATCAAATGGTGCCAGATATGTATCAGATAAGTAGATTCCATTTGTGTCGTTTTATCAATAGATCAATGGTCCAGATATGTTGGTAAGTGGACTCCATTGTTTGTCCTATGACATGTGAATAACAATTAGGAGATAGATAGTGTTGGTGAAGGATATTGTGCTGTTTATTCCATTGTTTTAAAACCAGTCTATATTGTTCCTTGTACCCTCAAGTTTCTGCTCATTTCTGAAAACATTGGATGTTCAACCGTGTGGTTAAGTAGATTCCATTGTGTCATAGAACTCAATGGACATATTTCTTATAGGTGAATGGACATATTGGTAAGTAGACTCCATTGTGTCCTATGTATGGTCAATGGTCCAGATGTGTTGGTAAAATGGACATATTTCTTATAGGAACACAATGGATATTTCTGTCCTATGTATTTCTTATAGTCAATGGCATATTTCTTATAGAACACAATGGATATTTCCGTAAGTAGATTCCATTGTGTCCTATGTATGGTCAATGGCCCAGATATGTTGGTAAAGTAGACTACACTTTGTCCTATGTATGGTCAATTGTCCAGATATGTTGGTAAGAATAGATTACACTGTGTCCTATGTATGGTCAATGGTCCAGATATGTTAGTAAGTAGATTACACTGTTTCAATGTATGGTCAATTGTCCAGATGTGTTGATACGTAGACTCCATTGTGTCTTATGTATGGTCAATGGTCCAGATATTGTTGGTAAGTAGATTACACTGTTTCCAATGTATGGTCAATTGTCCAGATATTTTGATACGTAGACTCCATTGTGTCTTATGTATGGGCAATGGTCCAGATATATTGGTAAGTAGATTCCATTGTATCCTATGTATGGTCAATGGTCCAGATATATTTCTAAAGTAGATTCCATTGTGTCCTAAGTATGGTCAATGGTCAAGATAGGTTGGTAAGTAGATTCCATTGTGTCTTATGTATGGTCAATGGTCCAGATATGTTGGTAAGTAGATTCCATTGTGTCTTATGTATGGTCAATGGTCCAGATATGTTGATAAGTATATTCCATTGTGTCCTATGTATGATCAATGGTCCAGATATATTGGTAAGTAGATTCTATTGTGTCCTATGTATGGTCAATGGTCCAGATATATTGGTAAGTAGATTCCATTGTGTCCTATGTATGGTCAATGGTCAAGATATGTTGGTAAATAGATTCCATTGTGTCTTATGTGTGGTCAATGGTCCAGATATGTGTTGATAATTTGTCTTATTTAAGATTCCATTGTGTCCTATTTGTATGGTCAATGGTCCAGATATATTGGTAAGTAGATTCTATTGTGTCCTATGTATGGTCAATGGTCCAGATATATTGGTAAGTAGATTCCATTGTGTCCTATGTATGGTCAATGGTCAAGATATATTGGTAAGTAGATTCCATTGTGTCCTATGTATGGTCAATGGCCCAGATATGTTGGTAAGTAGATTCCATTGTGTCCTATGTACGATCAATGGTCCAGATATATTGGTAAGTAGATTACATTACATCCTATGTACGATCAATGGTCCAGATATATTGGTAAGTAGATTCCATTGTGTCTATGGACGATCAATGGTCCAGATATATTGGTAAGTAGATTCCATTGTGTCCTATGTATGGTCAATGGTCCAGATATGTTGGTAAGTAGATTCCATTGTGTCCTATGGACGATCAATGGTCCAGATATATTGGTAAGTAGATTCCATTGTGTCCTATGGACGATCAATGGTCAAGATATATTGGTAAGTAGATTACATTACATCCTATGATCAACAATAGTATGCTACATACATATTTATACATTTATTTTGTTACTGATGACATATTTGAAAGCAAGTATTTTTTTCGTATTCCATTGGGAATTGATGACGAAGTTCATGGTGGTAACGATAATAATTATATAGATGAAGATGATACCAATGATAATTCATGATGAAGATTGAAGTATGATGATTATTGCAATGGCAGGGATTCTGATAGATTGTAGTGTTGGTGTTAGCGCTGGTAATGACGCAGCTGCTGTCATCTGACAAAAAGCTACGATTCCATGTTGAGAATAAATTTGATAGTTTTTTCTTCTTCATCTTGACCATTAGCCTTAAGGCTTATAACTGTTGTATGCTCCTTGTCAGCAAGCTAGGTTTTTCAGACCGAAATATCCAAACCCGTGTACGTACTAGGTTCTTCCTTATCAAAATAATTTACCACAATGTTCATTCCGATATCATGATTGCACTGTAGAGTAAGAAGGAAAACCCAGTAAGTTGCAAGCTATTCTAAGCTCGACTTTTGTTTACAAAACATCACGAGACAGTTACGTGATGAGAGACACTTCAGGACGTTAGAATTTCCATATGGCTTTGATGTCATTTGATTAATTTCGTTACCAGGAAGATGTTTAAATAAATTCCGACTGACTGAGGATCGGAAAGGGCAACCCTGTTTTACAATGTAAATATCCTACACAATTACAATCCGAGCGAGGGGCCCCGGTAGTCCATAGGCAAGGTGTCGGTTTTGTCAATTTCAAAAGATCGTGGGTTCAAGCCCGGCTAGTTGAAACATTTTCTCGAGTTTTTGTAAAATTAAAACCTCCCCCCTCCTCTCCTTCCCTGGTCCAGGTTGGTGGATCAATACCTAGTCTATCAAATCCAGGGCAGGTTCCGTGTGCAGCTCACAACACTTTACACATTAAGATGCCTTCGCTGCAAAATTAAAAATCCTTGCAAACCCCGGAGATCACCTTAGTTGTGGATGTGGGTAAAATCAAATCAAATCGAGTTTTAAAAAATCATCTCAAATAATAGTCCAAGAAACGAGTTACTGCAAAATTTGCTTACCGCCCCTTTGTTTCAGCTGTGGTTAAGATTGTGATTGATAACAATTAATTATGTTATGGAATTCCTTCATTCTGCTATCTTCAAAATGATCATTACCATTCTCTATTGTCTTTCCCTTTGTCCTCAGCTGCCCAGATGGGATGTTGCTACACGTGTGGGTGGCGAGTGTCTGGCATCAACTGCCAGGGAGGATATCCGAAAGTCTGTGGCCTTCCAAGACTGTTGCTGTACCATGGATATGGGAAAACTATAATATGGCTTGAGTCTCACGGCACAGCTTGTCAACCTTGTCCAACGTCCCTTCTGAGGCACTGGTAAGTTGGCTCTGTCTGTCTGTATTGCTGTCTGCCTGTCTGTCTGTCTGTCTGTCTGTCCCCCTCAAATTCAAGCCTGCGAGTGTCGTCTCTTTCTCTCTCCTCTCTCTCTTCTCTCTCATTCACACATCTCTACCTTTCCAAAAATTACAGCGTTGTGAAAAACCCCACCTGTGCTCTCTACTTTCTCTCTCTCTCTCTCTCTCTCTCTCTCTCTCCCCACTCTCTCTCTCTCTTTCTCTCTTTCTCTCTATTGACATGATGAGTTACCTGGTCTCTCTCTTTCTTCTTTATGCTCACTTTTTTCATTCTCTCTCTCTCTCTCTCTGTCTCTCTCTGTGTGTCTCTCTGTCTCTCTGTGTCTGTCTCAATGGTCCTGTCTGTATGTCTGTCTCTGTAAGTAGATTCCATTGTGTCAACATATATGGTCAATGGATCCAAAAGATATATTGGTAAGTAGACTCCATTGTGTCCTATGTATGGTCAATGGTCCAGATGTGTTAGTAAGTGTCTGTCCTCTGTCAATGGCCCGGATTATGTCCGTAAGTAGATTCCATTGTGTCCTATGTATGGTCAATGGCCCAGATATGTTGGTAGTAGACTCTCTCAATGGTCTTGTGTCTTATGTATGGTCAATGGTCTCTCTCTCAATGGTCCAGATATATTGGTAAAGTCTCTCTCTCTCTCTCTCAATGGTCCAGATATGTTGATAAGTAGATTCCATTGTGTCCTATGTATGGTCAATGGTCCAGATATATTAGTGAAGTAGATTCTATTGTGTCCTATGTATGGTCAATGGTCCAGATATATTGGTAAGTAGATTCCATTGTGTCCTATGTATGGTCAATGGTCAAGATATATTAGTAGAAGTAGATTCCATTGTGTCTATCTCTCAGATATTTGGTAAGT
>JAXRKP010000782.1:80000-87500 GCA_037039925.1 Doris montereyensis | reverse complement strand
TTTAGATAAGGTTGAAAGGTTTTGTTATGTTCGTAAGTGGCATCAGGTGGGGTGAGGGAGGTAACCTGAGTGAATGAAGATGCGTGATATGCCTCTGGCCAAATGCCGAACATGTAGAAAAAAGACCTGGCAACATGTCATTGTTTATTTACAAAAGTGAAACGTTGCTCTAACGAGCAAGAGTTAAAGGCACTTATTTAGAGTCATCCTGTTTCAAGCATAAATAAACGTTGAAACTATCACAGCTCGGTTTAACAACAGAAATGCTACAGAAGCAAATTATTATCAGAGCCAGGCGGAGTGATTCATCACTGATTCTCCGCGGAGATTGTCAGTAGAGTCTGGGCTTGCTCTACTGGTGGATATCAGGGACCTCCTACCGCGAAAGAAAGGGGCGTTAAATTTGGCGGTCTGAGAATAGATCAGCCACCAGCATTTCGTTCTTCCTTCATGACTAATGATCTATAATTATCTCTCTGATTATCTCCCAGGCATACACTGTTTAACGCGCATGCAGCTTTCGTTTACCTCGCGGCCCATGGTTCATTCACCAAAAGGTAAATTGAACGCGAAGTGCAACGGAGGGAAGAAGCTGTACTGGCATATGTTACGATTTGGGGTAAAGAGGGAAACGACTCGACGTCCTGAAATAGTTTTACAAATGGCGTGTATAATGAAGTGGCGGTTTATTTTTGGAGTGTGGAAAAAACTTGTCGCGGTTGAAAATAAGCGTCAAAGACGCACTCTTATGAGCGAAACTTTGGCGTAATCGTATAACATACGTCGTACAGCTCTCGGAGAACAAATGGGGCGCAAGCGTCTCATGAGAAAAAATGTGAAACGGTCGCCATAAGAGAATGACAGATGATAAAGAATGCTCGTCTGGAATGCGGGTGGACTCTTGTATTTTACGCTGAGTAGTGTGGGGTATGCCGACAGTAATTAAGGGTGGTACATCTGGTTACGCCTATTTGGTGAATGGTCATCGCGCCGAGACGTCATCACTCCGGCCAAATTCGGTCACGTGATTTATCGACAATGAGAAAATTGCTGACGGAAGACGTCGAGGTATTCGAGTTATTTCAAATCCTGTGCCTGTCATGCCAGCTATGTCCAAACTCAATGGTAACAGCTGGAGTCTAGATATTATGGTGTTTGTAATTCTTTACGGTTTGTTGTCTCGCTACGTCATTGGAGCCCCTGGAAACAGATCATTTACCCATTTTCCTTATAAAGATGTTTTCAATTCGCAATAGGCGTTCAAAATTGTAAATGTCGTTGACCCTTTTTTACATCACAACATAATACCGATGCATTCCACACATCTTGTCATGTGTCATGATAATAACAACAATGGATCACATACGTGGACATGTATTTCATTTATGAAGGGCACACCATCGATGAACAGTATAATAGGCAGATTCTAGCATACCACCCAGTCTATCATTAGCAACGAGTAGAACGATTTGACCATTCTTTATAGCCTACTTATTGTTGAAATGCATTAAATATAATATATTTTTAGTTGCACACAGTGCATTCTTTATGTCTTGAGCTTTCAGTCAGTTCATGACGTATCTTAAATTCGCTTAAGAATCATCCTATAGTATTCAATTTTGTACGTTGCGTTCAATGGTATATCTTAACTTTTCTTAGTTGCCTTCAATATCTTAAATTGCTTAAGATGCATTCGTAAGGAACATGGTAGATTTAATATCTTGAGTTCACTACGTTTCATTCGGTGTATTTATTTTTTTTATCCTAAGCTGCTTAAGGAGCAGACCATGGACTATCTTTTAGATACATAGCCTAGCGGAACAATCACACCATTCAGTATGGTGATATTACCCTTAGGCGCGTAACGAACAAATACAGGAAGACCATCAAATGTGTGATAGGCAAGGTGCATTGTGTACGACAAACCAGTACATTGTTCTGAACTACAAAAGAATAGATCACCCAGTACATCCTCAGATGCATGACATAGAAAGCATAAGCAGACCAGCTAATTGATCCTATTGTGGATAGTTTCTTCAGAGCCATTATGGTTCATAGGCGGAGCTTATCCCAGTTTCTTTAGCGTGAAACAGAACAGGTAATAATAATCACCTTCTGGACATGGCGATAGTCTGACACAGACTTTTACTTCTAAGCTCGTGTTTGTTCTAATTTGCATCTGGATCAGTGGGGCAGATACGTGTTAGTGTCTCTGCCAAGGAACACAACGTCGAAACTAGCTTTGCGAGGATTCGAACCGGGGGCCTCATGATCCCAAGTCCGGCAGATTAACCACTCGGCCACTGACGCCACCTATTGTGGAAAACGAGCAGACAACTTATGACACTCATCAGTCTTTACTCTAAAATGTATCATGACTCAGATGATCCATTCTAAATTGCACGAGGAGTAAAGAATCCACATAACCTTAGATATAATGAGAAGCAGGTCATGAAGTTAATAACTTTCAGTACTCTAAGGGGGTGGGTGGGGAGGGGCGAAAATGGGGCACATCTAGTCTATCATACTAGTGGATAGAAGTCCATTCACGTCACAACGATATCATAAAAGAAGCTCAGATACTTTAAATTTATACAATTCTTTTTAGAAACGATACAGGCATATCTTTCAACACAGATATACTGTGTAAAGTATTGCAAGTTGGTACTCATTGTGATCGTCACAATAAACGCTATCCAGGAAAGACTATTGTGAATATTGTTTTAGATCGTCCGAAGAATACGGGACATATTCTGCACACCTATTATCAAAAGGCACCATCTCAAAATGAGTAAAACGGTGCTGATGCACTTGAAACAGTGTCAATAAGACGTAGTTGAGAGCCTCTCAATGTTTTATTATCTTTTTTAGGTGTATGGGAGAAAGATGTATTCAATTAAAAGAGAAAAAAGAGAAAAATACTATTTTCTAAAAATGATGTTTTTTGTTCATTATTTCTTATCTACTTTTTTTTTCCTCAACGTATTTTCGTGAAATTTGGTGTGAATGATCAGTGGGGGAAAAAAGAATGATTAGATGCTTTTTTCGATATGTATTATAGGTTGGGAAGAATTGAATTTTTTAAACAATATTTTTGTATATTTTGAGTTGTTTTCTATGCTTTTTCAAAAAATTCATAAAAACAAAACTTACTAATAAAACACAAATTCGATCTGTTCAAATTTCGATATTGTATCAAATAAAATGTGTGCAAGTTTGAAAGAAATTAGCCGACAAATGGAGAAATCTATCGATATTGAACTTGCTAACATTTGGGGGCAATATCCAAGATGGCCGCCGTTTCCATGGCAACCGGAAGCGTCAGAAAAGAAACAACGACATATTTCATCTCAGTAAATAATTTCCATTACACCTGTACATAAATTGAATTGATAGGAACAAACGGGAACATTTCACCCAAAGTCCTTAACTCCCCTGGGGAGTATACAGTACAGCGACCTGTTAGACGCTTAGATCCAGGCAGTAGACGACGGCAGTCGTTATCCTAGATTATATCTAGAGCTAAGAGCTAGATCTGAATCTCTAGATTTATAGATCTAAACAATCCTGCTTCTGTTAGTGACCTAGAAGACATATTCCCACAAGAAATAGTTTCAGGTGCCAACTTTCATGGTTGCACATTCAACTTTTCATTCACCTATAAATAAGAATCACGTTCAATGTTCTAGGCCTAGAATCTAGATATAAGTCAATATGGTTAGTTGAGACGTATGACTCATCCTGCTCTGTTCATGTTCCGTTGTTTACAAAATACTCGGCGTGTTTGTGGTTTGATTGTAAATTTTGAATTAGAATTATATACAAATGTCTTGATCTTTAATATAAACGTGTATTGTTTACTATTTGTTTACCAGCGGGGAGAGGTGGTATAATAATACAGTTCCTGCACTTTATTGAGTTTTAAAGAACTCGGTCCTGTCATGCGCACTCACAACATGACCTCATTCACAATATAAAGTGCAAAAATTGCATAATATTAAACACCTTACACTGAAAGATTTACACCCGCGGAATGAAACCAAGAAGCATTTACCGTCTCTTTCATTAAGTAGGATAATATTAATATTATGATTAAAAGCATATCAGAAATGGATTCCGAAAGCACCATTTTTAACAAGTGCAGATACGTGAAGTATTCGTAAATAATACCTTACCACTGTTCAGCACACACGCGCACACACACAAACACATAAACACACACACACACAAACACTCACGCACACACTTGATTGATAAATCAAAGGAACCAAACACTACGGAGTTCAATGGCAATCATTTCATTGCACAATGGACATTTTGGGTACATACTATCTCATTGCCCCATGGACATTTTGGGTACACACTATCTCATTGCACCATGGACATTTTGAAGTACTCATTGCCCCATGCACATTTTGGAGTACACACTATCTCATTGCCCCATGCCCATTTTGGAGTACACACTATCTCATTGCCCCATGGACATTTTGGGTACACACTATCTCATTGCACCATGGACATTTTGAAGTACTCATTGCCCCATGCACATTTTGGAGTACACACTATCTCATTGCCCCATGCCCATTTTGGAGTACACACTATCTCATTGCCCCATGCACATTTTTGAGTACACACTATCTCATTGCCCCATGCCCATTTTGGAGTACACACTATTTCATTGCCCAATGCCCATTTTGGAGTACATACTATCTCATTGCCTCATGCCTATTTTGAAGTACACATTATCTGATTGCCCCATGCCCATTTTGGAGTACACACTATCTCATTGCCCCTGCCAATTTTGAAGTACACACTATCTCATTGCCCCATGCCCATTTTGGCGTACACACTATCTCATTGCCCCTGGCCATTTTGAAGTACACACTATCTCATTTCCCCATGGACATTTTGGAAGTACTCATTGCCCCATGCAAACATGGAGTACACACTATCTCATTGACTCAAGCCCATTTTGGAGTACACGCTTTCTCATTGCCCCATGCGCATTTTTGAGTACACACTATCTCATTGCACCCTGCATATTTTGAAATACTCACTAATTTTGAAGTACACACTATGTCATTGCTCCATGTACATTTTAGAGTACACACTATCTTATTGCCCATTGCACGTTTTGAAGTACACACTGTCTAATTGCCCATTGCACATTTTGAAGTACACACTATCTTATTTCCCATTGCACGTTTTGAAGTACACATCTATCTCATTGCCCATTGCACATTTTGATGTACACACTATCTCATTGCCCATTGCACATTTTGATGTACACACTATCTCATTGCTCCATGCACATTTTGAAGTACACACTATCTCATTTCCCATTGCACATTTTGATGTACACACTATATCATTGCTCATTGCACATTTTGATGTACACACTATCTCATTTCCCATTGCACATTTTGGAGTACACACTATCTTATTGCCCATTGCACGTTTTGGAGTACACACTATCTTATTTCCCATTGCGCGTTTTGAAGTACACACTATCTTATTGCCCATTGCACATTTTGAAGTACACACTATCTTATTGCTCATTGCACATTTTGAAGTACACACTATCTCATTGCCCTGTGCACATTTTGATGTACACACTATCTCATTGCCCCATGCACATTTTGATGTACACACTATCTCATTGCCCCTGACCATTTTGGAGTAAACACTATATCATTGCCCCTGACCATTTTGGAGTACACACTATCTCATTCCCCATGCACATTTTGAAGTACACATTATCTCATTGCCCCATGCACATTTTGATGTACACATTATCTCATTGCCCCATGCACATTTTGATGTACACACTATCTCATTGCCCCTGACCATTTTGGAGTACACACTATCTCATTGCCCCATGGACATTTTGAAGTACACATTATCTCATTGCGCCATGCATTTTGATGTACACACTATCTCATTGCCCCTGACCAGTTTGGAGTGCACACTATCTCATTGCGCCATGCTCATTTTTGGGGTACACACTTTCTCATTGTCCCATGCACATTTTTGAGTACACACTATCTCATTGTCCCATGCACATTTTGAGTACACACTATCTCATTGTCCCATGCACATTTTGGAGTACACACTATCTTATTGTCCCATTGCACATTGTGAGTTTATTATGTACTCCTTATTAGTAAGTTTCCTGCTACCATTTTTAAATCTACTTTTGGCTTTCTAAATAAAATAAATAGAAGAACGAAAAAAGGTTTTGTCTATATTCACTAGCATGAGGCTTTATATTATACAGTAAGCATATGTATCTTATTTTGGAAGACATCAACGAATGCACAGAAAATGGGAAACTTTGCCATCACGGACAGTGTGTAAATATGGAAGGCAGCTACTGTGATTGTGACCCCGGTTTTATTCTATCACCAGATGGTGCCTTTTGTCATGGTAATGTATTACTGATTAATTATACTCCTTATTGGCCTTGAAGGAACTTTACTTTTTACTTTACTTTAAAAATATATAAATGTAATAATTCTTTGACAAAAATACATAAATGCAATAATTCTTTGACAAAAATACACAAATGTAATAATTCTTTGACAAAAATACATAAATGTAATAATTCTTTGACAAAAAATACATAAATGTAATAATTCTTTGACAAAAGTACATAAATGTAATAATTCTTTTACAAAAATGTATAAATATAATTGCTTTTTTGAAAAATAAATATAAATAGAATAGTTTGTTTACAAAAACCTATAGATCTAGATGTTATGATAATTTGTTGACCAAAAGATATAGATATAATTGTTTTTGACAGAAATATATAAATGTAGTTGTGGTTTGACAAAAATATATGAATATAATTGTGTTTTGACAAAAACATAAAAATGTACTTGTGTTTTGACAAGAATATATAAATAGAATTGTTGAAGATTTTTTAAAAGTCTGTTTATTACTACATATTTGAGAAAACCTTTTTCTCTCTGTTTTTCCTTGCAAAATTTGGTCAGTAGTTTATTCATATTATCTTCATGAGAACGGCAGCAATATATTATTTTTACAGACCTCTTGTTATTACATGATCTAGATAATCTAGAAGAGAGAAAAAATATGCATTTCATGATTCAATCTGCTCATATAATGTATCTGTTGCATGTGGATTGTAAATAACATTAAAAAATCTTGTGTATATGCTATAGACTATGATGAGTGCCGCCGTACTTCCATGTGCTCCAATGGACGTTGTCAAAACATGATGGGAAGCTATAAATGTATTTGTAATCCGGGTTATACACTTTCACCAAATGGGGAAATCTGCGTTGGTAAGAAGTTTTTTCATTTATTTATAATTGGTGTCAAGTTATGTTAAGTTATTCCTTTCTTTCCCATCTTTTTTATATAGAAATGTATTCCATATGAGTTAATGAAAATTTATGTAGTCTAAATTTCTGCTCAAATTAATACGATGTTCAGAATCTGCATGAAGCAATACATTTTTATCAACTGTATAGA
>JAXRKP010000782.1:60000-77500 GCA_037039925.1 Doris montereyensis | reverse complement strand
GATCCTACATTTTTTTGCAAATTCCTATTTACTTTTTCGAGACAGTCGTTTAAGTATGTGTGGGTGAGTATTTAAAACAATTTTATTTTTATCTTTAGTGTCTTTCAACTTAATTCATCATTTTGTCATGAGAGTGCGATGTACAGAAGATGTGATAGTTTTGTTTTGTTTCAAGCATCAACATGAAGGTTATACATTTACAGATTATCCATATTTAACTATAAAAATATGCTTACTTGTTATTTTATTTATATATATGATTGGTTTAGATATAAATGAGTGTCAACAAAGACCAGACATCTGCACAAACGGAGCTTGTGAGAATCTACAAAGAGGCTACAGATGTGTATGTAATACAGGCTTTAGGGCAGATGCTTCTGGCTTGAGATGTTCAGGTACAAAGTTTAGACTTTGGTCTTATGATCCTCTGATGAAATTCTTTAAATCTTTCTTTAAGAACCATTCTATGCCTGTCTTTATCAAAGAGTTTAGTCATAGATTATATCATTCATGGATCACAGAGCTGGGTTTATGATTAAACATTTATACAACATAATCAGTATGAATTTATTTTGCCCACATTCACAAAGAAATTTTGAGAATAGAAGAAACAATATAAGTGAAAGAGATATACTGTATTGTTATATATTCATTTTAATTTGAAAGGTGACTAGAGCAAATTTCCTTTTGGACAAGTAAAGAGATATTTATTTTGTCTTATCTTAAAAAAAAAACTATTGCTGAGGGGTCTGCATATCCTTGTAGTTTAAAGATTGTCTTCAATATCCAAATCTTTTAAAAAAAATTGTATGTCACAATTGAGTTGCAACTGGAGCTGCAGTAGGATTTTTAAAAATTCTTATTGTTTTATACAGGGATTTAGATTAAATCCTACATTTGGATACATTTATTGTGCTTTCAACAATTAGTGTCTTCAAAGTAGGTTTCTCGCTTTTCATTTTGTACCAAGTATCAGATGATTTATAAACAAACAATGTTTAATTGTACTACTCTAAAACAATAATTTGTGAATGATAGTAGTTGTTTTATTGCTTTAACCTTCCCACCTTACAGACATAAATGAATGTGAGCAGAACCCAATGCTGTGTGACGGTGGTCAGTGTAGAAACACGCCAGGCAGTTATCAGTGCATCTGTCCACAAGGTTACCGGTTTAGCGTTCATTCCAGAATGTGAAGGCAAGTCAAGGATATGTTTTTTTCATTTTTTTCTAAAATTATTACATGACTTACCTTTCATTAAAGTTAAGGATGTTCAAAAGGTAGTTACCAGCAGATACATCGCAACTTTTACCTCAAGTTTTGTCTGGCATCTTCATATCTCGCTTATTTCACCTTGAAATATTCCGCATGATGTCAGTGATACTAAAACTTTACTCCATATTTCTATAGATATAAATTTTGATTCCATATTTCTATAGATTGTTTACTTGATGCCATATTTCTATAGATTTAGTACTTTAGTCCATAGTTCTATAGATTTGATGTTTTCAAAAACTTCATTTGATCTCTATTTCTATAGATTTGAATGAATGTGAAGGGGAGCCTTGTGTTGGAGGAGATTGCTTCAATATTCTGGGAAGCTTTAAATGCAGATGTCCCGCTGGCAGGATTCTGGATTCCTCTGGCCGCATTTGCATAGGTTTGTCTCATTGAAAAAGTTTATTGACCACATAATGTAGCAGTGTCTTCTTTAAAGTTCTTTCTCTAAAGATGAGGTTCAAATCTTTCAAGAAAGTGAATATATGAATATAGTATATTATATGTATATTTATATAAATAGAATTGACAAGCATTAAAAAGAGATTTTGTGAATTGATTAAAGTTTAACTAAGAAGTGTCTTGAGGAAGATTGACAATTTGTTTCCTAAATCATCTTTCTTAGAGCCACTGCCACAAACTTATCAAAAATACTGGAATAAAACGAATTAAGACGGCTTACTTATAATTGGTTAGTAACTTGTATTAACATAATTGCATAGCATTTAGTTGGTAGTTGTCAAACTGAGAAGTGTCTTTTATAAAATTTATGATCATTTTAATGTTGCTACTCAATCTATTTATTTTTAATGCATTTGACTTAAACCATGATGATTTCAACTAAATGTGTACAATAAAATGGCAATCATAATGAATTATCTTGCAGACAATCGTAAAGGAACTTGCTGGTTGAGTTTGAACAACGGAGACTGTGAGAGCAACCTTCCACATCTTCTGACTCAGTCTGAATGCTGTGGTTCCATTGGGAAAGCTTGGGGCAGCCCATGTACCCCATGCCCATCACCAAGTAATCTCGTTAATAACAATTTGGCTCATGTTTCAATGAATTTGTAGTTGTCTTTAGGGGGGGGGGTGTCACCTGGAAGTGATTTTTTTTGCTTTTGAGTTTAGGTTTTTGCTTTCAGTATGTACATGAATAACTGTCAAAATACAGTCATCCTATTTCATTGAAAAGTTTGTAGCGTCCTTGGTTGGCATAGAATCAGCCGCCATCTTGGATTTTGACTCAATTTTCAAAATCTATCTCCTCCCTTAGTTATGAATAAAATCACTCAAAACCTGTGCAGATCGTCTTTTCCATTCAATATCTAAAGAGTGACCTCGGGTTTTTTCAATATTTTGATAGTTTTTTTTTAATGAATTTTTGAAAATACTATATATCGTGAATGTACAAAATCGACGTTTTTTTTACAAACAAACAAAAATTCTCAAAAAGTTAACAATCTATTTTTAAAAAACGACGTCATTCTATTAACATTGACAAGAGGAACCTGTGTGCCAAATATACTACAAATTGTTTGATAAATGGCAGAGGAGATAGAATTTTAGTGTGGAAAACTACATTTGAGAAAAATGCAAGTAATAAAATCAACAGAAAATAACAAAAAAAACAAACGCTTAGACGGGTTTCCTTGTTGTAGCAGCCCCCTTACTCTTTCGACAGTCTCTGGCATTGTTACTTATGTAAATAGGATTATAAATCTAGGTTTAGATGTGCAGTGCTGTGAAAACAGATGTCGAAATGACCAGTTTTTTTGTTTTTTTCCTCTATATTTTATGCTTGGCCGCGTGTTTACATACACACTGACGTGCAATGCCTCTTATGTCACACTAGATGGGAGATGCGTAGATCGGTATCGGAAATACAAGGTCAAATATCGTGTGCTGCCACATTTGGCGATTAACCGCAATATACGTATTTTTACTGTCATTTTCTCAGTCAGTGTTAGGGTAATTTACGTCAAAATTTTGATTGTTTTTACCTACCCTTTCCTACAAAATATTTTGTAAAAAACATTATACGTCACCTGGACATTTTTCTGCCATGAACTTGTAGATAAATGATCGTTCTAGCCGAATATGCAAAGAATAGAAAATCAACCTTTTGGTCCAAAACTCGCCACCCAGGTGGTGCCCCCGCCCCGCCCCCTTAAACCGCGTCAATTTGGGCATGGATAAAGAAAAAAATTCATCATGAACACTTAATACCGTCTTATAGTTAACTTTTGTTTGATGTTTAACTCTGTCAGTTAAAATGTCACTTAATATATCATTCTTTACAGTTTCCTCACTAGGGTTGTTACAGCTGTCATATTTACCTTTAGCTTGTTTGAACTCTTATGCAAAATACACTGTTTAGTGGATTTAAGAAACAAATCGTTTTGAATGAAAGAAAATAAAAGATTCATTGATAGTAGGCTTAATATATTTTTTTCTTTTTAAAAGCTTCTTCAAATCCTGACATGGTTTTATGTACAATATGATATGGTTTTGTATTTAATACCATTGGAATTCTTTTTTAATTTCTTAAGTGTTTCTATGTACTCATTGTTTTAATGGCAATAAAATTGTATCTTATCTTATAACAATACTAAGAAACTATTTAAAATCCCAGTTTGAATAATGTTCCTTTCCGTTTACTTGATTCACACAGGAGAACTACATTGCCCTCAAGGATTTACATTTAGGAATGGAGTCAACTGTGTTGGTATGAGTTAAATTTAATTGTTTTTTTTACGTGAGTTGTTTTTTTCAGCAATGGAATTTATATGAATTGAATAATGTATAGTTTCTTTTGTTGCTGCAGTCATAATATATATATATAATTAATTTTGTTGCTAGTCACATTTATTCACCAATGGAAGAACATATTTTATGTGATAAAAGATTGTAAAATGTACAAAAGTCCAATATTCTCTATGATTTTCATCCAAATATCTATGCTTATTGTATACTTAACTCTTGGTCATAAAACCAAAGACTTACTTCTAATAATATAGTGTTGTTATTCACTGCCTTTCAGACATCAATGAATGTGAAATCATTCCAAACATCTGTAAAGGCGGCGGCCAATGTGTCAATACCGAAGGGTCATTCAAATGCACCTGTCCTGAGGGTTTACGCTGGATGGAACTGGCCGTCGATGTGTTGGTAAAATAATGATAACATAATTATGATATAATTGATTCTATAAATAATAATTGCAAAATAAGGATAATGATAATAACAACAATGATAAAAATGATAGTACGCTGTAGTAATGTTGATGATAACAATGATAATAATAATAATAATAATAATAGTGATAATAATGATAATTGTAATACTATTATTATTATTATTATTATTATTATTATTATTATTATTATTATTATTATTATTATTAATATATATAACAATATGATGTATTATGATACAATGATACTGAATTATAATGATAATAATAGTAGTGATGCTGCTGATGTTACTGTTGAATGTATTCAAAGTAATACTAGTCATAATACTCATAAAAATCAAATTACTTATTAATTCGTTAATGGCATCTATACAGATTTAAGAGAGAGCAACTGTTACCAGGACTACAGCAGGATGTTCTGCTCCAAGCCGTTCATGGGAACCTACACTCGGTCTGACTGCTGTTGCTCCATTGGAGCAGCCTGGGGGAAGCCCCTGTTCCGGTTGCCCGCCAAAGACTCGGGTATGGCTTTTCTTCTTGACCGACTTATTTCAATCAATTCATGGGATATATTTGTTTTTACAGTAGTTCATTCACTTTGATCAGCTGCTGTATTGACTTTTAGAATAGTTTGCTCTTATTTTTTCCCCTGTAAGTAAAAACTGGTCTATAGAAGTGGATGCTATGAGTTGAATATTATATTCACCAAAACTTACTATTAATTTCTGTTGGCTGGTTGACAGGTGTTGTAGGTCTTATATCTTCCTTTTCACTCTTTCACTTATCTTTTATCTTGCGATTTTGTCTTAGCTCACACTGAGATCACTGCATATGGTGGACAGGGTAAATTTCAATGAATTAGATACAATTTTCTGCTGTGTATCATTATAGTATGTCAGATTACATTTCTGTGGCATTTAATCAATGTTGTTGACTGAGAGTGTTGTTTTGGTCTGGTGAATTTTATCTTTGAATGTCTTTGTCTGAAAGGTTTGTTATTAGAGTAATGAGTCAACATATTATTTACATGTTATATATATCATGTCACTTGAAAATAAAGTTTTCCTAGATGCACACAAGTATTGTTCAAAATTGTGAAACATGATACTTGGAGTGAGTACGTTCCCAGTTGCCCTTTCAACCAAAACACAATCTTGTTTGTTGACAATGCAAGCAAATCGTATGTCACAGACAATATGTCACCTCAGTTTACTATTGCATAGCTAGCTCTAGCTCCTTCTTTCTCTTTCTCTGTCTCACCACACACTCACTCTCGTCATGTGACAATTACAAATTGAGGCCCAATCAGGGTAAATTGAATTCCACAACACTCTCGTAAGGAGCATAGTTAGCTTGGTTGGCACTGCGCTCTCTTCTCATCGCAAGGCAATGGATGTCGACACAGATGTCACGGGTTCGATTCTATTGATATTGTTTTTCTTGTCTCTGTTCCTACAGGGCTTTAATATTATTTCATGTCCTTATTTTTCACCCTACAGAGTATAAATACTATACACTTTTACTTATTTATGTTAACATGCCTTTAATAGTTATTTGTTCTATCATCCTGCTTACCAGCCTGTCGTATTTATTTCTTTTACACCAGATGAACGCAAAGCCTTGTGTGTCGACCTTCCTTCTACAGGAGGTGACCCTCAGGTAAAACTCTCAAAATAAATTACCTGAGATCACCACCACGGTGGACATGGTTTACTTCAAGGTTATAAAAATCACAATAGATTTAGGATCACACACTGTCATCAGAATTTCAAGGATTGAACCAAATTAATGATCAGCCTACATGTCATACTACTACTACTACTACTACTACTACTACTACTACTACTACTACTACTACTACTACTACTACTACCACTACCACTGCCACTACTACTACTATTACTACTACTACTACTACTACTACTACTACTACTACTACTACTACTACAACAACAACAATTATTCATTCAGAATTTACATTATAAAATCGATAAAAGGAGCAATTCTTATTCATAAGAGGCACCGGTAGCCCAGTGTGTAGAGCGGCTGTCTACCATGCAGGAGACCTGAGGTGATTCCTAGTCCAAGCAAATTACCACATTGTGACAAACTACCACATTGTGACAAACTACCACATTGTGACACACTACCACATTGTGACACACTACCACATTGTGACACACTACCACATTGTGACAAACTACACTACCACATTGTGACACACTACCACATTGTGACAGACTACCACATTGTGACACACTACCACATTGTGACACACTACCACATTGTGACAAACTACCACATTGTGACAAACTACCACATTGTGACACACTACCACATTGTGACAGACTACCACATTGTGACACACTACCACATTGTGACAAACTACCACATTGTGACACTACCACATTGTGACAAACTACCACATTGTGACAAACTACCACATTGTGACACTACCACATTGTGACAAACTACCACATTGTGACACACTACCACATTGTGACAAACTACCACATTGTGACAAACTACCACATTGTGACAAACTACCACATTGTGACAAACTACCACATTGTGACAGACTACCACATTATGACACACTACCACATTGTGACAAACTACCACATTGTGACAAACTACCACATTGTGACAAACTACCACATTGTGACACACTACCACATTGTGACACACTACCACATTGTGACACACTACCACATTGTGACACACTACCACATTGTGATAAACTACCACATTGTGACACACTACCACATTGTGACAAACCACATTGTGATAAACTACACATTGTGACACACTACCACATTGTGACAAACTACCACATTGTGACACACTACACATTGTGACACACTACCACATTGTGACACACTACCACATTGTGACAAACTACCACATTGTGACACACTACCACATTGTGATAAACTACCACATTGTGCCGTATGCCTAGAACAATCAGGACTCTACTCCTGCTTACCCTACGCTAAAATCTGAGTATAATAATAATAATAATAATAATAATAATAATAATAATAATAATAATAATAATAATAATAATAATACTAGTACCATTATTCATCCAAAGAAGGAAATTACATTCTGTTCCTCATAAGTAAGTTTAAAAATCATAATACATAGATCTATTCATTATTAGAATTACTAAACATTAATGCAGTAATATAATAAGAGTATTAGTATGACAAATACATCACAGACATGTTTAAGATATACAACATCTTTCGAGCCCTCCCACAGCCCCCCCCCTTAATTTACTTTACTTTATTTATTCATTACTAAGGTATGTAGAGTAAATATTTGGCATTGTTCCATCCTCAATCTGACATTAGTTACCATCAGTATTTATGCATTTTACTTTTATCAGATTTAAAAATATGATTTTTATTTGTCTGTATGCTGCTTGGCTTTACTTTCTATGTGTTTTTTTCTTCTGTTCAGACATTAACGAGTGTTCAAAATTCCCTGGTCTGTGTGTCAATGGAAGGTGCAAAAACACAGTAGGAAGTTTTGAATGCGATTGCAATTCTGGTTTTGCAATGGATAGCTTTGGCACAAACTGTACAGGTCAGTTTGGGAATACGAGATTTTCTCTGTTGTTAGATAAACCCTTATACCTCTTAAGATATGGATTAGCATTTGATCATTTCCCACATTGAAGGGTTTAAAGGCATGCTATGTTTGACCTATTTATTGCTTGGAAGCATTCAACACAACAAAAAACATTAAGCCTCTGAAGATCTTGTTTGTGTAGGAAAAATTGAGCCGTGTCTGACAATTATAAATATTAGTGAATCATGCTAAACATCCATAAACATCGGGGCTTTTCTGAACTTTTACTCCTGACGTGTGAAATTCAAGCAAAACATTGATAAATTGGTCGCTTATTAATCTGCGTCTGAATAATTTTGTGTGTGTATTTCTACACACTTCTTTCCATAGTTTGTAAGACGCCATAGCTATAGTATATAAAGATTAATTTTCAGGCTGCACCTTTGATCAAATCCTTTACGGAGATAACACTCTATTCTGACAAGAATAGATCGTCTCCCACACAGTTTGCATTTGAACTGTGGCAAACTCATATCCCCATAGTTACTCTCTGTCTCACTCATCACTACAAAGAGAATTCTCCCCTCAACTTTTGTAATCCCAATCCTTCCTGCCCATCTATCAAATACATTCCTTTAAAATTGAAATTTCATTTTAATTGTAGCGAAATACAAAATCATGTACACGTTTAGTAATACACAAGAAGACAAATTAAGTAAGTCAGACTGTTATCATGAAGGAGAAAAAGATTGTGAAACTCATCAAAGCTTTTCAGGTATTTCTTAAGCATTTGTTTTACTTCCTTTTAAATATCCTCCATTCTTTAACTGCATGTCTTATCATTGCTTATCCAGCTTATATTTCACTGACAACATGCTGGTAATACGTCAACGTAATGCTTAGTGAAAGAAGTTTCGCTATTTTATACAAAACATTTGTTGAACGTGGCTTTTGCATTGAATGCTTTTTAAAGATTTATTGTTTCTTTCCACATAAGATATTGATGAGTGCCGCATTTCAATGACGGACATTTGCGGCTCTGGGACATGTGTCAATATACCAGGCTCCTTCCGATGTGAATGTAATGAGGGTTTCATTGGAGTCATGATGAGTCAAATGTGTGTTGGTGAGTACGCATGCCCTACAATTCTTTCACTGTTGTGAGAATATTGGTCATCACTATTTTATATAACTTACATTGTGACTCTCAAAGTCAGTAGCAAGATTCTTTACTCCTAGGGGGACTCGATAGTCCAGAGGCTTCTAGTAGCTAGTGGAAGCTATTAGTCCTTAAACTCTGTTGAAGAAATTGGAAGAGAAGTCTTGCTTTCTGAACTTTGAACTTCATTAAAACATCAAAAACACAGTAACACAACATTAAGTTTCTTTTGATTGTTCAGTCCTATCTTCTTCATAGCTAGCTATAGCTCCTTCTCTCTCTGTCTTACCACATGCCACATACTCACTCTCGTCATGTGAAAATTACAAATTGAGGCCCAATCAGGGTACATTGAATTCCACAACAAACTGTATTTATATGCTTTGCTCTGTTTTGCCATACGATTCGTTATATGACTTCAGATTATTCCCTATTATAAAATACATATTCCTTCGCTCATACAGAACTTTCTGTACAAGATGGAAATCCTGGAAAACCATTACATATCGTTACTGATGAAAATAATACTTCAATGTAATTTTTAAAATCTCTCTTTCACAGATATTGATGAATGTGCAGAAAACAAAGCTCTTTGCCGAGGTGGCAGCTGTCACGAACGCAGAGGGCGGCTATGAATGTGTTTGTCCTGATGGCCATGAACTGGCTGAAGATGGTCTCATGTGCAAAGGTCAGTTGACAAATGAGAATTTTATATCACTTAATCGGCTGCTTTCAGCAAGACAAATGATATTCATAATAATTTTGAAATTGACTTTTTATTTCATTGATTCTCTATTTAGTTGCCACACTTAATACATGCATGTGTTGTGTTAAAAGGGTAACAGTCATTTTTCTTACATTATCAAGTTCTCATGCATAGTTACTAATACCATTACCAATGCTCATTTGGTTAATTTATTTCAATTCATTATCATATATGCAATTACCGATATGAATTTCTTTTGGGATTTTACAGCTCAATCATTTTACCTTAACATTGATGAACAGTTGTTTGGTAAAAGATGAAAACTACAATACAGAAATAGAATTATCATGGTTTGTACATTTATGAGGTCTATGGTATAATTTATAAAGCTGGGATCATTTTAAGATAATGATAACAATATTGTTGAACATTTCTGCAGCACCATATCTCACCGTATCTCAAAGCATTAATTATACACGTGTGAGCCTATGATTACTGGCTGTGAAAATGAATAAAAACACAACATTTGAGCATTAAAAGAATCTCAAATCAATGTTTAATTTAACATTTTAGATGCATATTTTATTTTATTTACCTCCACTTTATACAGATATAGAGATTGCTTTTATGTTTAGGAATATGAAATAAAACCTTTTTTAAAACACAACCTTTACAGATATTGACGAATGCTCTTCTAGCAGCAGCATTTGCTCAAATGGCCATTGTGAAAATTTCATGGGAGGGTACCAGTGTATCTGCAACCAGGGCTATATGCCTAATGACCTAAAGTCCATGTGTGTAGGTACGTTTCTGCTTCTCATCATCTTCTTATGTGTTTGTTACATGTTTTGAGTTTTTTTTTACTTCTGTTTTTCATTTCCTATTCTAAAGATCCTGATGACCTCGTGAAAATCTTTTCATAAATGTTCTTTGTGCCGCATCATTTTTAAACAGTGCAAATAACTTTTACAACAAAATGAAAACCTCACTCATTCCCCACCTTATTGGAAATGAAAACGATTTGAAAATGAAGGTCTTACGATGATTTTAGTTTTTCATCATCAAGTTCAGAGGTAACTGTATTAAAAATGCAATATTTTCCACAATAGAAACCCAAGCTGGGTCAGTATCATAGGTTCAAAGATGCTGTCGCTCACATGAGATTTGTGTTGAACAATGATCAGATGGTCAGACTTGGGTCTTGGGTCAAATCCAGGTAATGCTAGGAGTGATACTGTATGCATTTCTCCATTCGACTCAGGTGTAAGTGAGAGTGCCGGTGTCATCTGGGGAGTATGGCCATGAGGCGATATACTATCACTAGGTCCACTTTATAGTATAGAAACTGGAATAATCTCCCAGCTCTATGAGGATTATAATAGTCTCAAAGGAATTTTATTTTACATGTTTGTGTGACACATGTGCTTGATAGCATTATGTTTTGTTTAGGTAAAACTCACCCTCCCCCATCCTCCAAATTTCCTCATTGATTCTTGATAAAAAGAATCCCATTCTATGTCGATGCTCTAAGAAATGGAATGG
Source organism: Doris montereyensis (assembly GCA_037039925.1). Classification (NCBI taxonomy): domain Eukaryota; kingdom Metazoa; phylum Mollusca; class Gastropoda; order Nudibranchia; family Dorididae; genus Doris; species Doris montereyensis. The sequence continues at coordinate 66,042 of JAXRKP010000782.1, read as the reverse complement.
TACATATACACAGGCTGACGACAAGTTCCCCTTCTGGCAAATTCTAACAATTTCTATTGATAGATTGATTGATTCCGGGCAGTGGACAGGTAAGCATCTGTACGGGGAGTAGATGATCCGCCCTCCACGAGTCTCCTGCTGCCTTGCAGGCAAAGGTCTTGGCTGACCAAAGGCTAAGGAGTTAACCCTGTCAGAAAATAACAAGGGCCGGTAGGGGGCCTCAAAGGTGGCAGCCCCACCATCTACCTAGAGTACAGTGGACTAATCCCCTGCTTATCCAAAACAACCTGATTCAAAGTAATATATACAATGATATACCCCGCTTTAACTTCCAAAGACGGCTCTGAAAAGAACACGGACTGTGATTTTTGGAACATGGAATGTTAGGGTAATTAATGGAAAGGAGTTAGAATTAGCTGTTGAAATGGAAAAATTCAAGGTAGACATTTTGGCTATTACAGAAACAAAGAAAAAGGACAAGGAATAGAAAATGTAGGACCAAATCATACTTTAATCTTCTCAGGAGTAGATGTCAAAGATAGAGCTAGAGCAGGAGTAGGCCTCCTAATGCATAAAAGGCAAGAAATGCTACTAGAAAATTGGAAATTTGTAAGCCCATTGCTATTAGAGGTAAATATTAAACCAAAAGGACGAGAAATTAAATTATTAATAGCTTATGGACCAAACGAAGATGCCATCAAAGAAAAAAAGATACCTTTGAAAATGATTTACAAATAGCTGCAGAGAATCTCAAACCCAAACAGGAATTAATGGTTTTAGGAGATTTAAACGCTAGTGTAGGCAACAATGTAGAAACATCAGGAGGAGTAATAAGTGGGAAAGAGAGACAAGAACTTCTCCAAATGGAGAGTGAATAATAGATTTTTGCCTAAAGAATAACATGAAAATAGCCAACACCTTTTTTCCCTCATAAAGATATCCACAAATATACAAGAGTAAATGAAGACAGATGTGAAAAGTCAATCATAGACTACATAATAGTTAGCAGTTCCCTTTTTACAGTACAATGGATGCTAGAGTAAACAGAGGAGTTGAAATATTTAGTGATCATTACCTAGTGATAGCCAAAATGAGATTATTAACTGAAAAAACAAACAGAAAAGGAAAGAGAAGAAAGCTAATAAACTCAAAATAGAAGAACTAAATAAACCAATAATGAAACAAATGTACCAATCCAGGATAAAAATATCTATCAGTGAAAGGCAGATGGATCTGAAAGAAAGCACAATAGAAGAAAAAGTGGCAAATATATAAAGAAACACTCCTCAGTTGTACTGAAGAGGTCTGTGGTAGGAAACAAATTAAAGGAGATGGGAAAAGGACAGCATGGTGGAATGAGAATGTCAAGACTAAGATCAAAGAAAATAAAGATGCCTGGAAGAAATACTTGCAAACAAAGAGACCAGAGGATAGGAAAGATGACATGAGTAAAAGAACTATTGCCAAAGAGGAAGTTAGGAAAGCAAAACAAGAACAGTGGGAAGAGTTTGGACAAAGACTTCAAGAAAGCTATCAAGGAAATCAAAAGCTGTTCTGGGAGCAATGAAGAGCATGGAGAAAGACCAAAAACATGCCCAATACAACAAATTAAGAACGCCAAAGGAGAAATAATGAAAGGAGATGAAATAAAATCATGGAAACGTGGAGAAAGTATTTTCAACAATTACATAATCACTCCAGAGCATATGAAACAAGGAGTACTGATCAATTATTAAGAGTAACAAGTAATGGAGATGAGACAGCTGAAGGTGTAGATATCTCAATGGAAGAACTTCAAACAGCTATAAGAAAAGTGAAATTAGGAAAAGCCCAGGAGCAGATCAAGTTTATCTAGAAATGATTAAAAACCAAGGGAGAGAGGCAGACAAAGAACTACATGCAATGTGTCAAGAAGCATGGAAGTCCAAACAGGTGCCAGACGACTGAAAAAAGGGAACGGTAGTACTGATACATAAGAAAGGATCAACTATGGAAAGCTCAAACTATAGAGGTATATCACTACTTAGCGCCAGGAAAAGTGTATGTCAGGATTCTGGAAATGAGACTAAGGAAAAGAGTAGAGATCAGATTAAAAGAACACCAGAGTGGATTTAGACCAGGAAGAAATGTACAAGATCGCATATTTACAATTAGACAAATAATAGAAAAATTCCTTGAGAGAAACATTGACTTGCACCTGTGTTTTATTGATTTAGAAAAGGCATTTGACACTGTGAGAAGGGACGAACTATGGCATTCTTTGAAAGAGCACAATGTAGTCTAAATCTTACATATTCATCCTTCTTGATGCTCAACGGATGTTGTAGCACTGCTTTCGTGGATTTTCAACAGTGATTTTAAGAGCTATTGTCAATTTTTATTCAAATTATTTATCCTAAAACTGACATTTTAAAGCCATTTGGTTTACATTTTCATCTTTCCGGGATTTTTACTCACAATGTATTTTAATTCAACCCGAGACTATTTTTATAACCATGCCGCGCCCGCCGGTTAACCCCCTCGAATCAACGTTACTCATGGTCCGAGGCCATGACCAAGTAGAGGCGATGCGTAAACACAGGTGTATCCCAGCACAAGTTGGACACAGACCAACCCCCCACCATCACACACCACGGCCACCTTCAACTACTCAACATGACAATCACACAATTTTAAAAGTAGCAGAAATCAACATACGACCATGCCGTAACAAGACCATCGATATTAAACACGTGATAGAAGAAAAGCTATCAATATACTAAAACATTATTATTGGCGGTTTCAATTTGCACTACGATTGAGATATCCCAGACATAAGAAAAATAAATAAACTACTGACCCACCAGATGTCACGGCATGTTAGCAGTGCAACTCACATCGGCGGGCACATCCTTGGACTGGTTTAACAAGTGCAGACGTTGAACTAGCAGACTTATTGTTCTCTTGAATCAAAATGTGAAAAAGTGAATGTGGACAATTTTAACAGTTATCATCGAAACATTGCACAAACACACGCCTATCACAAAACGAACTGTGAATGTTAGGGAGTCTTCTCCTTGGTACAATGTAGATGTAAAAGCAGGCTAAACAAGAAAAATGAAAAGCAGAAAAGAGCTGGAAGATATGGGGTTGGACTTTTTGAGAGAGAAAGATACATATACCATAAGAGACAACTGAAGGCAGTGGCAAAAACGGCCTTAAAAGAGAGTACTACCTCGAAAAGTTTGATAACTTTCGGAATTCTAAAGAATTTTTCAGAATAACAAATAGCCATGGAAAAGAACAAACATCAAATTTGCCATTGTACAGCGATGAAAAAACAACTTTCAGAGCGGTTCGTAAAACTATTCTATTGATAAGATATCAAGTATCAAAAACAAATTGGACGAGGTTGCCAGTCGCACTGAATTTACATCATTTGTTCGGTGAAGCCATAACATCGTTCACTGAAATTTCTATTGGAGACATTAAGAAAATTATTCTCACGAGTCCAAATAAATCTTGCCAACTAGATCCCATGCCAAGATCCCTTTTGAAAGAATGCATTCATGAATTATCGCCATACATCACAAAAACTAATCAACAATTTGGTGAGGACGGGGATCGTCCGAAACTTTCAAAAAGCTATGCCGACGTCCCTGCTGAAAAAGAAGGTACTTGACAGTGTAAATTTGAAAAACAGCTGCACTGGCTTCCGCTGAGCAACGGGCGAGTTCAAGGCAGCAACCATTGTCTTCAAGTGTTTAAACAATACAGCTCCAGCGTATACCTGTAATCTCATGGTATGCTACCAGCCTTGCAGGTCACTCCATTCAACAGACAATATTCTCAGATTGAAAATTCCCGCTGTCGGCTGAAAGCTGATGAGCAAAGTTTCCAATGCTTCTGACCACGAATATGGAATAGCTTTCTGCCTGAAATTTCCCAGCTTTCGTCCATAAACACCATCAAAAAGTGCCTCAAGCCTCAAGACGCATCTGTATAGACAGGCGTTTCATTGAACTTTTATTTCTTCAACTGTCTTAGTCCTAGCTGCATACATATTGGATTATTAGCATTGAATTGTAATGACCCAGAGCCCTTTGTTTGGGAGGGGCGTATGAAAGAATATAAATGTTTACAGTATTATTATTATAATAATCAATTGCTTGATTGATTGATTGATCAATTGATGGTCGATTGGATTGATTGATTGATTAATTGCTTAGAATCGTACATCCACTGCAGGATATAGCCCCCGCAGATGTCTTCCAGTGAGTTCTGTTCCTTGTTTTCCGCCATCGCCATTTACGTCCATGTATTTTAAAACATAAAATGATTTCTATTACCAACTTAAAATAAGAGATCCCAACACATGGAGGATGTGGGCTTTCTTTGTTAAGTAACTAAACCATTCATCACGTTTAGATAATATGTCTCTTTGTGTTATAACACCATTCCCTTGGAACTGTTATAACACCTAAAAACCATTCCCTTTAGATAGTCTCTTTGCCACCATTCCCCTTTGTACACCACTGGTAAATCAGGTGGCAGTGTAACATGGCTTGAGAGGAACTAAAAACCATTCATTGTATTTAAATAATGTATTTTTTTATTTCTGTTTTGACGCCAGATAATGACGAGTGTGACAAAAGCAATGGTGGATGCCAGTCAATTTGCATCAACACGCCAGGAACTCATTCGTGTGGCTGTGAAAGAGGTTACTTACTGCTGACAGATGGCCGATCCTGTGTTGGTACGATCTTTCTTCCTCTTCCTTCTAAAGCTGTTGCTTCATTTTGAACTTTACTTGAAGACTCCACAGCTTTGAACGTTATTTTGTTATTATCATTTTCACATTTTTTATTATTGCTTTGAAATTAATTTTGATAGCTCTCATGAAAGCAATAAAATTTTACATGCTTGCTTTGATAATAAAATCAACTGGCATGTGGGTGGGTGCCTTAAGGGGAGGAGCGGTTTCTGAAAGTCATTTTGAAAACCCATACAGCAAGCCAACTAGGACCTCGATTTTTGAGTTTTACGTATCTAAATTAGAGTAGAAAATATGAGCAACTGAAATTTTGTCGGGTGTTGCCATGGCAATGCCGCCATATTGGATTTATGATGCTAAAAATAACATGCATTTTCAAAATGTAGAATCTGCATCAATTATTTTGGGATGTGTCTCAAAATTGGTACACTCCTTCATTTACATCTATAGAACAAAAGCATGCATGAGTTTGGACAAATCTATCAAACTTTTAGTTTTATGGTGTGTTGAAAGTTGCATATAAAATGTTTACAATTTACAGCAATTTTATTCAACTAAAAAAAAAATTCATTTTTCGGAAAGTATACAAAATAACATCTAACGCATGTACACTTTTATGTCATGCATCAAAAGCAAGGTTTGTGCCAAATTTCAAGTCAATCAGATAAAAAATGCGAGCTAAGTTAAAAACGGTCCAAAAATGACATTTTGAGATATTCATATTTTTCTCTTATTTTCTGTTATTTGAATACATTTTCTCCCATAAACCTAAGAAAAGAGTAGGATAATACTTTGAAACATCATAAAACCTTGAGAGCCGAGGCTCTGAATTACTTCTTATTGACACTGTTTCAAGTGCACCAACACCTTTTACTCATTTTGAGATGGTGACTTTTGATAATAGGTACGCAGAATATGTTCCGTAACATCCGGCCGATCTAAGGCAATATTCATAATAGATCCTCAAATAAGATTATTTTGGATAGCGTTCATTGTGTAGCAATCAAAATAACTACCAACTTGCCATTTTTATTGTATAATAGCTGTGTTGAAAGATAGGCCTGTATTGTTTCTAAAAAATTTGTATAAATTCAAAGAATCGATACTGAGTTTCTTTCATGATATCATTATGACGAATGAACTGCTCTATCCACTAGTATGATAGACTAGACTTGTCCCATTTTCGACAAAAATAGCATTTCCAGAACCCACTCCTTCCCTTAAAAAGCATTATGTAAATCTGTATGAATTTTTGGTCTCATATCCATAATGTTATATCTCTTTACCTT
>JAXRKP010000782.1:15000-52500 GCA_037039925.1 Doris montereyensis | reverse complement strand
AAGGGGGGGTTTTCTTTTTTATTATTACAGATCCATATTGTAAGTATCTTTAAGTATTTAGACCTTCACTAGAGAGACTCAATTGTTAATCTTAGTCAATGACATGCCAAAATACCAAGTAGCTTGTCATGTCATTCAAATGACAAAAGCTTTGAAAAAGATGTTTCTATGAAAACTTACAGATAGGCGTATTGGATCCTGCTATGTGGATGTGCCTTTGTATTCAACTGGTCGCAGTGGTGTTTGCAACGACAAAATCGCAGAGGACGTATCTCGAGCCACTTGCTGTTGTACTGTGGGAAGGGGCTGGGGTGAAGTGATTGGCTTCTGCGATCCGTGTCCACGGAATGGAACATGTAAGAAAATCAAATTCAAACATCACTAGAATAATGCATGGATCTGGAGCTTGATTTGTTAGCACCATTACCCACTTTGGATTTCTTCTTTTTTTTTTTTTTTTTTAAAGGAAAGTAGTGAGGTATGCTCCAATCAACAACTTTTGAGTTATGAATTGTGTTTGTATGGATCCATTTTATACATTCTTATATCTATCCAATTTTAACAACATTGTTTTTTATTGTATTAATTAAGCAGATGTTTTCGAAGATTAAACTAAAATATCTACTTTTCCTATAACCTCAGGGGAATTTCTTAAAATCTACTTCTCTAATACTGACACTTTTAGATTTAACTTAATTCTCTAATACTGTTTTGATCCCTTTTCTCTTGTTACCCAAACAGCCGAAGCTGCCAACTTGTGCCCAGGAGGTCCTGGATTCAAACCAAATTTGGTGACATTGGTTCTTGAAGGTAAGGACACTTTATTGCCGTGCAATTCTCCTGTTTGTAACATACAAATCAAGCATTTGAATTTAGGGCAAATGACCTTGATGCTAAAGAAATTGCACTTAATTTCTCCAAATGATATTTTTCCTTTTAGCTCAGGATGAAATAAACCTGGTACATGAGTGGAAGGGAAAATGAATTTTCTCTATCATTCTTGGGTGTCAGACATCATCAATAGCTTTATAATATTTGAATTTGTTATTAAATGTGGATTTTTGTACCCTTTTGTCATGTTCTATCAAGTTCACTTTTTTTGTGTTGGCTTTCACAAAGCTGCGAAATTAATCTTGAACCCTCAGAGGTTTTACCATATACTATAAGTAGAGTTAAATATGAAATTGATAAATACAAGAACCCATCTGAAATAATTTGAAATAATAATACCATCATATCAAAAACACTTTCTGCAATAGATTAGAAGAAGAAGAAGATGTGTCTATACGGCCTTTTCTGTTTTCAATGCTCAATTACACATAAGAATCTGAAATGTGCTCAAGTCGGAATAGATAAAAATAAACAATTAAGGGAACAGAAAGGACAAACTATCAATGCAATAACAATGAACTTATTTGAATTATAATCGATCATTGCTTATTTTAGTTTTATCACCCACCAAGATAATAATGTTATTTTTTCTTTCATGTAGATATCGATGAATGTGCAGAAATCGAGGGCATCTGTAAAAATGGAGAATGTCAAAACACATTCGGATCATACCTGTGTACATGTCCCACTGGTTACCGACTTGATCCTTTCAAGAAGGGTTGCATTGGTGGGTCTTATGTAGTTGCACATTATTCCGTTAATCAGCTTTCAGCTTTTTATGAAATTTCAACATTTGCTTTCTATGTGTGGAAAATTAAATTGATTTTAGTTCCAAGTGGATGATTTTTTCTTCATTTTTACTCTGTATTTTCATTTGATAATTATTTACTATTTTCTGTGTATCTGTTAAGTCTCAATCTTTGACACATTATGCGCAGTACATGTCAATTGCCTGTTGTTGATTTTTCGTCAAAATTGGATTTGCTTATCTTTACTCCAACCACTAATTTAAGACGTTTTCTTTTGTTTATAAATACTGATCTTTCTTAGTCACTCAATTGACATTTTTATTCACAATGTCTTTAAAGAATTGATGGACAGACTTAAACAGTCAGAATACTGGATGAAAAACTCACTTACTGTCAAAATTGTGCACTAAAAGACACTCTCATTTTGTACGAAAATTAAAGGGGCATTTCCTTTAAATGCTTGAAAATGGGGCACCAAGTTGACTTATGACTTTTCTTGTTGCTTCTAAAGCCATGCCTGTTTCCAGATTTTTCTTATGCTGTCAAAGTGCCCGCAAATTGACCATTTTTAATGGCATTTTTTTCTCTTGTTTATTTGTCTCTAATGAATACTGGTGACCCATAAGAATTCTTTTCTTATTGAGAATTGGTACATGTTTATGAAGTAAATACGATACGGTTTTTTATTGAATGAATTCTCCACGATGTTGTAAGACATTGCTATTTACTGGACAAAGATTTCTCATTCAAATAAAACCTGATGTCTTTTGGCTCGCTCTACTCTTCACCTTTGAGATGTTCATCCCTTAAATCCTACCCTGACCAGACACGTTTGAGATGTTCATTCTTTGGTTCCTACATTGACCAGACACGTTTGAGATGTTCATTCTTTAAATCCTACCCTGACCAGACACGTTTGAGATGTTCATTCCTTAAATCCTACCCTGACCAGACACGTTTGAGATGTTCATTCCTTAAATCCTACCCTGACCAGACACGTTTGAGATGTTCATTCTTTAAATCCTACCCTGACCAGACACGTTTGAGATGTTCATTCCTTAAATCCTACCCTGACCAGACACGTTTGAGATGTTCATTCCTTAAATCCTACCCTGACCAGACACGTTTGAGATGTTCATTCCTTAAATCCTACCCTGATCAGACACGTTTGAGATGTTCATTCCTTAAATCCTACCCTGACCAGACACGTTTGAGATGTTCATTCCTTAAATCCTACCCTGACCAGACACGTTTGAGATGTTCATCCCTTAAATCCTACCCTGACCAGACACGTTTGAGATGTTCATTCCTTAAATCCTACCCTGACCAGACACGTTTGAGATGTTCATCCCTTAAATCCTACCCTGACCAGACACGTTTGAGATGTTCATTCTTTGGTTCCTACATTGACCAGACACGTTTGAGATGTTCATTCTTTAAATCCTACCCTGACCAGACACGTTTGAGATGTTCATTCCTTAAATCCTACCCTGACCAGACACGTTTGAAATGTTCATTCCTTAAATCCTACCCTGACCAGACATTCGTTTGAGATGTTCATTCTTTAATTCCTACATTGACCAGACACTTTTGAGATGTTCATACTTTAATTCCTACATTGACCAGACACTTTTGATATGTTCATACTTTAATTCCTACATTGACCAGACACATTTGATATTTTCATTCTTTAATTCCTACATTGACTAGACACGTTTGATATGTTCATACTTTAATTCCTACATTGACCAGACACTTTTGAGATGTTCATACTTTAATTCCCTACATTGACCAGACACTTTTGAGATGTTCATATTTTAATTCCTACATTGACTAGACACTTTGATATGTTCATTCTTTTAATTCCTTCCTACATCGACTAGACACTTTTGATATGTTCATACTTTAATTCCTACATTGACCAGACAGGTTTGATATGTTCATACTTTAATTCCTACATTGACTAGACACTTTGATATGTTCATACTTTAATTCCTACATTGACTAGACACTTTTGATATGTTCATACTTGAATTCCTACATCGACCAGACACTTTTGAGATGTTCATACTTTAATTCCTACATTGACCAGACACTTTTGAGATGTTCATACTTTAATTCCTATATTTAGACACATTTGATATGTTCATTTTAATTCCTACACTGACTAGACACTTTTGAGATGTTCATACTTTAATTCTACATTGACCAGACACTTTTGAGATGTTCATATTTTAATTCCTACATTGACCAGACACTTTTGAGATGTTCATAATCTTTAAATGTCCTAAATTGACCAGACACATTTTGAGATGTTCATTCTTTGATTCCTACATTGGCCAGACACTTTTGAGATGTTCATACTTTAATTCCTACATTGACCAGACACTTTTGAGATTTGTTCATACTTTAATTCCTACATTGACCAGACACTTTTGAGATGTTCATATTTTAATTCCTACATTGACCAGACACTTTTGAGATGTTCATACTTTAATTCCTACATTGACCAGACACTTTTGAGATGTTCATATTTTAATTCCTACATTGACTAGACACTTTGATATGTTCATATTTTAATTCCTACATTGACCAGACACTTTTGATATGTTCATTCTTTAATTCCTACATTGACCAGACACTTTTGATATGTTCATATTTTAATTCCTACATTGACCAGACACTTTTGATATGTTCATACTTTAATTCCTACATTGACTAGACACTTTGATATGTTCATATTAATTCCTACATTGACCAGACACTTTTGATATGTTCATACTTTAATTCCTACATTGACCAGACACTTTTGAGATGTTCATACTTTAATTCCTACATTGACCAGACACATTTGAGATGTTCATACTTTTAATTCCTACATTGAACCAGGCACTTTTGAGATGTTCATACTTTAATTCCTATGTTGACCAGGACTTTGAGATGTTCCAGAATCTTTACATTGATGGCTATTTTGGAGATGGAAGATGGAGAAACACTTGAGACGTTCATACTTGAGTCCTACATTGACTAGACACTTTTAGACGTTCATACTTGAATTCCTACATTGACCAGACACTTTTGAGACGTCATTTGAATTCCTACATTGACCAGACACTTTTGAGACGTTCATACTTTAATTCCTACATTGACCAGCACTTTGAGATATGTTCCACTTGATTCCTCACCAGACACTTTTGAGATGTTCATACTTTAATTCCTACATTGACCAGACACTTTTGACCATGTTCATACTTGTGGTGTCGGCCATTGTGGGACCCCTGGAAGCTACAGTGTGTACTTTAATTCTTTGACCAGACATTAACGAAAAGCTAATGGAAGATGTTCTTATGGAAGATGGAGAAACTTGCATGGGTGAGTCTTACATCCAAGTAGATGTAATAAAGCAATAAAGAATTATGTCATTGATTTATTAGATTGGGCATCTGAGAAAGCCTTGATACAGCAATCATCATCACTTACATGCCTCAGTTGGCTAGAGGCTACGTACGGATACCTGGAACATAGAGGGACCCCTTAATTACATTGTGTAAAAAAAGGTGTGCCCCTGTCAATGCCAAGACATTACCTCCCATCTGGAGGGCAGGTTTGCTGTTAACATGTCAATGTTTCAAAGCAGTGTCAGTATTGTTATAGCATTTTATGAAACATTTTTTTAAATCTGGATTTAGCCATGCTGTCTTAGAGATCAAATTTGCTGGATGGATCATGAATAGCCGATAAGACATTGATTCCATAGCTAAATAAATCAATATATTGTGAAGGCCACTTGATTGAAAGACAAGCTCTCTTTGTTCTTTGTAAATGTTTCCTTTCTGCACATGATTGAAATATGAGTGAACTTTTCTATTGACAGTGAATGATTTATGAGGATTTTAGTATACTCTGCTTTTTCTCCCATGTTAAAATGTTGATTTTTAGAGAAAACAAATAATCCAAATTACGGAATTTGTATTTATGGGGAGATTTCAACAATAACTTATTCTTTATATTGAATCATCCTACAAATAACTTATCTTTTATATTGAATCATCCTCACAAATATTTGAATAATTTTGTTTCTTTTCATGTCTTATAATTCAACTATTTTCCTTCTCCATGATAGATATAGGTAAGGAAAATTGTCACAGAGAATTCTGTATCTTTTCATGTCTAATAATTCAACTATTTTCCTTCTCCATGATAGATATGCGAAAGGGAAATTGTTACAGAGAGTATGTGAATGTATCAAGTCGTGCTGGTGACTTGGTGTGCTCAAGAGCCCTTTCAAGGGTTCAGACGATTCCAGTGCTGCTGTCTGTTTGGAGCCGCATGGGGAGAACCGTGCTCGGCTTGCCCTTCAAAGACATCAAGTAGGTGCTTGTTGAATTAACAACTTCTAAAAAATTCAACTTTTGATTTGTGTGGGAAGAAACTCATTGAATGATTTCTAAATTTCTGTGGATGAGGAGTTAAGTTATACATTTGAATAGTAATTATTTTCTTTATGCTAATTGATTGAATATTTGTATTTTGCCCATTGTTTTTTTTTCCATTTTTTAGATGACATGTTAGTAATACATATTTTATATTTCAGAGATGTGTTATTTTTAATTCAGCATGGGTATTTAAAGGCACATACTTAACCTTAAGCTGACATTGTATTGTATTTCATTGTAAACTGAGCATTTGTAAAATTTCATATAACAGCCTTTAGTATGTGAGCGAAGAGGGAAAGCTGCACTATCAGATTTCCTCAGATGGCCTCTCCAGTATTTTGCTCTTACTGTGGATTTATCACAGAGAAATGACTTAACACAGAGGGAGAATAGACAGAAAGATGGTTGTTAGTTAATTTTCCTCTCAGCTACACGATTTATTCATTAGAAACAGTCTTCTCTGTGCTACAAAAACTGAAATGTAATCTTAATCTTATACATCATGAGTTGACATATGACTCTCTCAATGTTGCAGAGGAATTTGAAGGCCTTTGTAAAGACGGTCCTGTGCAGATCACTGGTGAGTGAATGATGATACCATTTTAGCACTCTTCTTTCTTGTTACAAAACGATGAGACAGGAAATACAATATTTACCATATGTAGAAAGATTTTTTACATTTACCAAGTCTTAAATATAGAAGACTCAAGGAGATTTTATTCAACTTTACAGCGTTGATGACTTGGATTCGATCTCCTTTTTTTTTCATACTTTAATGTTACGTTAACCAGAGGTGATAAATACAATAGATATATAGCCAGATGTATGACCAGTATCAGACAAAACTTAATTTACATATTGAAGAATCAAATCCTGGAATGATGCTAAATTTGATACTAAAGATGCAAGTTGTGTTGATAAATTCAAGATTTCAATTGATAAGTCAACCTGAGATTTATTCATGGCTAACGTAGTGTTATAATTTAATTGTTCTGATTAAAACATTTTTGTTTACATTCTGGCACATTATTGTTATAGTTTGAAATACATTTAAAGGATGACAATTCTACTGCAGCCTTTCAATATGATTCGATATGATACAATTATGTTATTTGGTTGTTGTGTAACAAATATTTCTTTGAACATTTTTCATAAAGTCGTATTTATAACTTCACTGACTGTACTTGGTTCAAGATAAATTGCACCTAAACTAAGAAGACGGTTCAAGGCCTCACCTTTCATCAGACATATTTTTCTCTTTCAGATATTGATGAATGTACTATCAACCCAGACCTCTGCAAAAATGGGCGGTGTATTGATCTCACATATAGCTTCAGATGTGAATGCTTCAATGGATATGTTTATGACAACCTTGGACAGACTTGTGAAGGTAGAGATTCAAGTACTTTTTCAGTATCAGGACATTGTATGTCTATCTTGCAGCTTCTTAATGTCCAAATGTATCTAACCCCCGATTCTGGGTTACAAATTATAAAACTGTTTATATTGGCAAGTATTAAACTTATATATATATAATACGAAGGAGCCAAAGTGGAGTGAAGTCAAAGGCGAAATATGACAATAAGTGACAACTCCACTAATAAAGACAGAACAAATGATAGAGAATGAATGAAAGGAAGTATCAATCAAGGCAAAAATTTACACTGAATGTGCGAAATGTATATAAATTACAAATTTATCGATGCAATAAGGGAAGAGAGTAAACAACTTATCTGAAATTTCAAAAAATGCCAGTTAGCACTAGCTGATGCTTTGCAAGTTATCAAAGTCTCAAGTATTTTCTCCTTGGTGATAAAATAGGGTCTATTCCGTGATGGTAAGAAACTGTGCGCCTTCAGTGTAAATTTTTGCCTTGATTGATACTTCCTTTCATTCATTCTCTATCATTTCTTCTTTCTAGACCCAGTGAGATATAGATCTAGTCTTATATTTATCCTATTATTTCGTTCTTGTTTCCCATACTCACACGTCTCTCTCTCCTTTCTTTCTTCCCTGCCTTTTTTCTTTCTTTTTCTCTCTCTCTCTCTCATTCTCTCTCTCTCTCTCTCTCTCTCTCTCTCTCTCTCTCTCTCTCTCTCTCTCTCTCTCTCTCTCTCTCTCTCTCTCTCTCTCTCTCTCCTCTCCCTCCCTCCCTCCTCCTCCTCCCTCCCTTCCTCCTTCTCACCTTTTATTACTTTATTACTTACTTATTTTCATATTTTTATTTCATTCTAGATCTGAATCTTCCACTCTCGCTCATTCTTCACCTCTACTACATTTCTTATCATCACTGTCTTTTTCTTCCTTTCTTTCTCCTTTATGTTTTTCTTCTGACATCACATTGTGTGATGCCTGAGGTAGTACTTAGATCTAGATTCTAGATATTTTTCGTTTGTTGTCTGATGAAGGGTTATACCCGAAACGTCACGTGTTTGTTCTGTCTTTATTAGTGAAGTTGTCACTTATTGTATTGTCATATTTCGCATTATATATATATATGAGGGGGTGAGATGCAAAAACCGCTATATCCAAAAAGATAACTTGAGAAAAACAATTTTGTCTTCCCTTAGTTCTAGATAAAACTCAATAAATTTGATGGTTAGAGCTGATTTATAATATCATATAGTCAGTTTTGAACAAAAATGATTTCATCATCAGAAGATTTTTCCTTCAAAGTCTGAGATGGTGATATGTAAAAATGACGCATAGCGGGTTTTGCATCTCACTCCCTCATATATATATATATTATCAGCATTTAACTCAAACACCAATGAACAATGTTAAGACACAAAGTGTCGTGATATAGATCTGATAAGAACATCTAGAGGCAGCATCAAACTGAAATGTAATTATTTTCTTCTAACTGAAATATGCATGTATGGATATTTCTTTCTATAATCTCATTGCAGATGACAATGAGTGTTTGCGGGAAATCGACCGTGCATGGGAAATGCCCAGTGTATCAATGAGCCAGGCTCTTATCAGTGTGGTTGTCCCGACGGCTATCGACTCAGACCTGATGGAAGACGTTGTCAAGGTAAACACAGTTCCAATGTGTGAAGATTGTAAATTTTGTGCTAAGACAGGTAGTGTATTTCAAATTCAGACATGTTCACTTTTTCTCAAGTTTCCTGGATTCTTTGTCCTGATTTTTAAAAACTTTTTATGACTATTCTCTATCACCCAGGGTTAGATTAATTTTTCTTGTCTAGGTTTCATATGAATCGAATAGCTTACAAACATGCTTTGTTTACACCTGGGTAAAATTTTATCTATTCTGTATTCATGAAATCCATTTTCGCAAAAAGAAAAAAATGTTGCAATGGGACTGACCATTCATGCGTCTGAAAAAATATTTCAATCAACTCATGACCAATATTTAATCCATTATATTCTATTCATGTCTTGTTGCACCTATGTGCTCTTATCTCGATATGCTCATGTGCCAGTATTTGCATTATATCCGCTTGGTGGTCCAGAGGCAAGGTGTCGGCCTCTCCGCCAAAGGTCTAGGGTTCAAACCCTGACAGTTGAGAGCTTTTATTGAACTGTTTCAACTAAAACCTCTCCCTGACTCCTCCAAACATTTCCCATCCTTTTTTGTTTAGGACTTTGAGGTCGTATGTAGATTTTGTTGTAGTGTAAGTCAAGGTCATTGGCAGTTTGTTCTGACACATTGTTTTCCCTTATTTTGACAGATATCGATGAATGTCTTGAAGTTGACGGGGCTTGTTCAAATGGAGATTGCTTGAATCTTGAAGGCAGTTTCAGTTGCATTTGCAATGATGGTTACGGCTTTCCCCTACTCGAAGTCTGCGTTGGTGAGATTTATTTATATTCTTATCACAGGAGGAAAAAATTGAAAGAGTTTCCATACCATGTAATTCATCATCAATATCATCATTGTCATCATTATCATCATATCATCATCTTTATTGTTATCATCATCATTATCATCATCCCAAGTTAGCAAAGGGTCAGAATAACACTTTCCCAGCAGATTCGGCTTTAGGTTGTCCCTTTGACAGAGCTCTAATTTCATGACACAGTGGAACCTCTCTACTCTAATTGGGAAGTCTTGGTGGATTGTAAAATCGTCCTGCTTTGCTGGGTTTCCGAATTTGCTGGAGACCTAGGGATTTTGGTTTTCCTCAGCAGTTTGAGGTACCCTTCTGTGAGTGGTAAATGCAGACTTAAACAAACAAGTAACCACAGGACCAGTTGATCAAAACGAAGATGGCATTCATCAAAGATGTCACTCATACTCACAATCAATTTTCCTTGGACGGTAGATAGATAAGATACGTAATCAAGAAGGCATGGTGGGCGTTTAATCTCCTCTCGTGTCCACCCTTGCGATTGACGGATGAGGCGGGCAATAGAAGACTGACAGTGCACAACTTTCTACGCGTGCCCGTGTCAACACCGTACTGTATTGTTAGGTGGACGAGCAAGGTCTGGCTCGACGCCTGCTTTCACACCTTCTTAATGGATGTTTGGTGTGTCTGGCTTATGGTTGTCGTGACTGGCACGTGTGACATTGTGTGCACATTATGCAATGTATAACGATGTATCACTAATGCAGGTGTAATAATTGCTTGGCTAACACGAAACCAAATTGGGATAAAAAGTGAGTGTTGGAATAAATAAATGTGGGGGAAATGGGGATGATAATCAATGCCAGCCCGCAAAAAGTCCCGATTAGCCAGGGACCTTTCCTGTTTAGAGAGGTAAAGTATATATAGAAACAATTCCGCTCCCTGGAAATTCTTCCCGATTTGCTGGGTTTCCCGATTCCCCTGGTTCCCGATTACTGAGGTTCCACTGTATTAGAAATACATTTAGGTTATATAATAATGAAGTATACAATTTTATTTGTGTTTAAAATAAAAATGTATTGTAGAACAAAATGTGACACAAC
The DNA here is from genome assembly GCA_037039925.1 of Doris montereyensis. NCBI lineage: Eukaryota > Metazoa > Mollusca > Gastropoda > Nudibranchia > Dorididae > Doris > Doris montereyensis. Next base: position 41,503 of record JAXRKP010000782.1, on the reverse strand, counting down.
CTTAGAATTGTTCAGTGCTATTACCTTTGACTGGAATGCTAAAATTTTTATTTTCAATTAAACTTCTTTTTCAGGAGAATATTTTTGCATATCAATATTATTGATTTAATTAAAATCGATTTCAGATGTAAACGAATGTGAAGTCAGACCTGGTATATGCAGGAATGGAACTTGCTCTAATGGCAACGGAAGCTACAACTGCAAATGTAACAACGGCTTTACTCTTACTGCACAAGGGGACTGCACAGGTGATGTGAAAAATAAGCATGCCCGTAAATAATGTTGGATTATGATTTCTCTTTAGTATAAAGCTGGGCCTCTTGAACTTTGACTGTGGTTTATTAACTCAGAAACCATTGTATTGGTTACCGGTGATATCAAGTACGATTATTAGATCAAATTAGTACTCGATACTGAAGTTACACAGGCTTTTTATTGTAATGACCGGAAATCGAGAAATTAGATCTGGTAACAATAAACCCATAACTTTTTATATGACTCAGGGAAACGTTTGATCAAGATTAATTTGATGTCTTTCTTTGAGAAATATGTAATAAATCATGAGGCGTTGCAATCGAAACCGTAGTGTTGTGAGTTTCTAATCACGACGACACCGGTTCAAAACCGAGTGTTTTTTCATGATGTTGTATTCTTAGGAAAAGTACTTCATTATGCTTTCCTCACTCGACTCAGGTGTAAATGAGTACCTAGCTATAGATAGAGAAAAATCAAGTCAGCATGTTAGTAAGAAGCGCCTAATAGGCTGTTGTACTGTCTGCTCTCAAAGAAATTGAAAAAACCTTTGAATGAAATGACCTGCTGGGGGATAAATAATGTACAGTCGCACTTGTGAGGGAATATGGACTATAAAGCCTCCTTATCATCATCTTTAATGTAAAGCAAAGAGTTTCAGTGATGACCAATGAAATGTGTAACTGATGACAAGTCGGGTAAAAAATAACTTTGACTTGTCGCATCTCATACGCAGATATCGATGAATGTATTGCCATGATTGGTATTTGCACCAACGGCCGTTGCGTCAACACTCAAGGTGGCTTCACCTGTCAGTGCCCTGAAGGTTACACTCTGTCAAAGGACGGACAAAATTGCAGAGGTATGCTGTGAAGTGGGTCTAACAAAATGAAATGATATGAACTACATCTAACAAAATGAAATATTCTGTCCATGAAGCATCTTTACTTTTTTTGTTATCTAATGACTTGCTGTGAAAGACCTATCTATCAGGCATTTACTTTGTGAATTATTTTTGATTGTGAAATTAGAGTGGTAGGTTTCTTCTAGCAATAGTGCAACAATTTTTTTTTTAAATTTCTATACAAAATGAAATTCAACAATTGACATCTCTTGAAATGTGTTAGTTTCGTCCTCTCCTCTTCCTGTTTTGATTTCTCCCTTTCCTGTTCTTTGTAAATTTTTGCAGTGATATGGAAAAAAATGACGAATTGTGAGTAATAAAGTGAAATAAGAAAGACTATATTTAAGAGATACCAAAAACACTTCTTTTTATGTCACCAAACAACATATAATCTAATATCATTTACGCAACAACAAAAATTATATTTTACTCTTTAAATAGTATATTTTTTTCATTCTCTCCCCTTTTTTTTGCAGATATTGATGAGTGTTATGAGCTTGGAGCAATGTGCGAACGCGAACATGTCAGAACACAGAGGGAACGTTTATTTGTACATGTCCTGAAGGATACAGGTTGTCAATGCCAGACAGGAAAACATGTCTAGGTGTGTGTGATGGCAATAGAATGCGCCTCCTACTATTCTTATTTTCTTTGCGATGCAGTTAAATATGTCCTACATCAATTTCCATGTTTAGGACCAGGTAAAAGAAGAACCAAATCATGTTTGAGGATGATAGAAACTCATCATTTAATATGGCTTTTTTAGAGACACCTAGTATTCTGTTTTTATGTTGGGGGCTGGGGGGGGGGGGGGGGGGGGGGGGGGGTATTTGACATGCACTTTTATCATTATTATGTAGATATCTAAAATTAAATGTTGAATGATTTTTCACTCAATTTCTATTTATATCTTTAAACATGCCTTAAAAAATACATGGAAGTTTTAAATCAACTTATACATTTTTTAAATCCCAAGATATCAATGAATGTGTTGAACATAGGAGTGTTTGCTTTGAAGGACAATGTGAAAACACTATCGGTGGATTCATGTGTATATGTCCTGCTGGATTTGAAGTCTCTGCAGATGGAATGTCCTGTATTGGTGAGTAACCATCGTTAACTTTATTTTCTTTAAAGCTATAAATGGCTAATTGTTTATTCTATTAAATTCGCTCAAATTTAATACAAAAATAACCAGATCAGGTTGTCAAACACACATGGTTCCATCATTATTTATTATTGCAACTCCTTGGTTTTTAATTTACCTGATGTCTTGATTCATAAGCTCCAACGTATCCAAAACCATGCGGCCAGAGTGATTTTTAAGAAAAAGAAATATGAACACATTACCCCTATGTTCATGCCTCTGCATTGGCTCCCGGTCGATAAAAGAATAATATACAAAATTGCCACATTGTGTTACAAATGTAAAATTGATAGAGCTCCAAATTACTTAAAAGACCTAATCTCTGCGTATGTTCCATCTCGCCAACTGAGATCTACCGGTCAGTGTCTGCTAAGCATTCTGCCCAAAGAAATGCCTGACAAAACTGTCACTGCGCTCTTTTAAATACGCAGGTCCACACGTCTGGAATTCTTTCGGCTGTCAATGCGATCTATGTTTGACACGTCAGAAGACACCTTTAAAAAAGAATGAAAACGTACCTCATGCGATGCTTCTTTGAAGAAAAGTAAATGTTTTTATTATGCGGTTTTAATTCATGTACCATACACCACTATATAAATAATATTATACGTTCATGTGTTTTTTATATATGTGCATTGCTCATATTTTTACTATGTATGTTTAATTATATGACTAGAGCTGTCGTAAGATGGGAGTGGGTGCTATACAAATGAATTATATTATTATTATTCGAATTATCTTAAAACATTGTTTGTCACCTGTGCTCATTTTATCCTAGTACAGTAAAGCTGTGGAATGGACTGCCAACAGAAATCAATCTCAGCAATAGCACTGAATACTTTAAAAATAGAATCAAGCACATCACTTTAGAATCAAAATTGGATTGCAATAAAAAATATACGCGCTGACAGTAGTAACTCAAGAATTGAGTTAATCAGCTGTTAAGAAGAAGAAGAAGAAGAAGAAGAAGAAGAAGAAGAAGAAGAAGAAGAAGAAGAAGAAGAAGAAAAAGAACTTTACAACAGTTTAGAGATGTGGGGATTTTCTATGTAAGTTTATATATCTTGTATGATACGAGACACAATTTTAGGGAATGAATATATTTTGTTCTTCATTTGGAGTATGTGGATGATAAATATGGAAAGAAAAGTTGTTATTATTTCGTGTGTTTTTTATATTTTGCTTTTGCTTTTAAGTTTTACTTTATGTTCCCAGGGGAGTTTGTGATATGACCTACAACTCAACACCTTTTGAGATAGATTTTTCTAGATATGTTTTTCACCATTTCATGCCTGTAAACTTTGAAAACAACTTCTTTTTTTCGACTTCTCATTTATCAGACACTAGACCTGGTGTTTGCTACGATGGTTTTGAATTTGGCCGATGCATTGATCTGCGAGCATCCAACTTGACACGGGCACATTGTTGCTGCTCAGAGGGCATTGCATGGAGCTACCAAAGAATCTGTAATCTGTGTCCTCTGCCCGGACAAGGTACGACTGATGCTCCTCTTTTCTTCTCTTAAAGCTATTGTCTGATGGGGCTCTGATTTTAAATTGTCAGAGCTCTAAAAATTAGACCCATCTTTTCATGTATATTCAGCATATTAAGAGCCATGTAAACTCGGAGCATCACTTAACACAAGAAATGGTTATAGGCAATAAAATTTATCAGTTAAGTTAAAAGGATGGAAGGCAGAGAAAGGGGAACGGATGTGAAGACAGAGAAAACTATGAAAATAATACATAAAACTTTCATTCACAGAACTATAACTGCGTTTGTTATGATGAAAATACACCAAAACATTTCTACTGTTATCTCTTGCGCTCATAAAGATTTATGTTGAGAGAGATTTACAGGTAGAGTGCTTTCAGGTATTGATTTAAATTTTCACTTGAAGAGCTCCACAAATCAAGCAAATTGGTGTATGATTGTAGTCAATTTTTCCAGATTGTATCTTTCATCTAGCACATGCTTTCTATTTATCTTATAATTTAAGATTTTCATTCTCAATTGAAGCTATTTCACGCATTCCTTGACATTCATTATTGAAAACTACTGCAAGTGACACCTTTTGGTTGATTTCAGCTGGATTTAACGAACTGTGTCCAGAAGGGTATGGATATCTTCCAACAAAGGAAGGCCAAGTTTCAGGTATGATTTAAGTCTTTTTCATTTGATTCATTTTTAGTAAGGATGAGATCCGACAAAATCATTCATAGATTTACGTAGAGGTGATAAGAGAAAAACTGTGAAAGTTTGCACAAAATATATTTTTTAAATCATCTTGCTAAATAGGAAGTGGGCAGATACAACCTTGAAGTAAGGACATAAACCTTTCACGCATTCTTTGTAACACATGTCTGTGAAAGGTTGAAAAAGATCAACTTTATGACACAAGTGCATTAATCATGCCTTGAAGTGAAACAAAAAAGATCATTTTCCTAGGAGCCCAGCCCAACAAAACATTCAGTGACCAACAGCAAACTTGTTCTTGAGAGGGAGTTAAGTGAGCTTCGGCATTAAAAGTAAAGGTGGCCCCTTTTTACCCAATGTAATTAATGGGTTCATTCGATCACACCCCAAAACCAGCAGAGGTGATGGCTGTAAGCGACTTTATCACCGTTTCAAGCTCTTTCAGAGCTCAAATGTCCCATTACAAAGAAGAAGAAGCAAAACACACACTTTTATGCACTAAGTTTTACAGACAAAAGTATGCTCCTTATTATAGCAGCCTGTACCCCTTACCTGAAGGGGTCATTTCAATAGTGTGCCTAAGTCACAATTACATCATTTAGAGAAAAATGCCAAAAAGAATTAAGTTAGGAACAGATGGCTTTGGGAATTCCAAGTTTCAAACGGCTAAAAATATGATGTGTTTTCATCATATCACTTTCATACTTTTCTGGAAGCATGATTTGCTTTTATTCCCTAGGATTATCAAAATGACCCTTTTATTTGTCAAGTCATGTCTTATCATAATATTCTGTTAAAGAGAGAATGGATGATCTTTCTTAGATTTTCCCTGAAATCATATCTGTGTACTTGTAACTCCATACAACTACATGTGGCTGTGTCTTGCATGATTATTCATGTGGTTTAAATGTAATCTGCCTCAAAAAATTCACAGACATCAATGAATGCAAGGTGCATCCTGGAATATGTATAAATGGAATTTGCATTAACAACGATGGATCTTTCCGATGTGAATGTGGATCTGGTTTTGCCTTAGATTCCAGTGGTCGTAGGTGCATAGGTAAGAAATTTTCTGTATCTCTATGATACCTTGATTTGTACATCCTATTTTTTTAAATTAAAATTTCTTTGCCTTGAATATATTCAGAAAAGTATTCAATCTTAAATATTAGGTGGCAGGCTAAAATAAAACTTCTGAAAAAAGGTAGATTTATAAGTCAATGTATTATTTATAGGTTATGGATTATGTTTGCACAGAAATGAGAAATATTGCATTGTAAAATAAATTGTTTATGTTCAAGAAGTTCAACACAATTAGAATGGGGCATTTAGCGCACAAAATTATCTGCCCTTGTTTCAGAAACAGATCGGTGGTAACTCTTTGTGTGGAGCCTGAAGCCCTTATTTAATTATCGTATAGTAAAATACGAGGGCAATGAGTACCCCACATTCATTATTCATAAATAATAATGTTATTACAAAAGCAGTATAACTATTGCTACCATTTTTACTCTTGTTGATAATCATTCTAATACTGTAAATAATAATGCTAACATCTGTGGTGATGATTATTATTAATAATATGAGGAGAAGAAGAAGGAACAGGATGACCACCGGTAATGTCAATGATAGTAACAAAAACTAGATCTAGAATTAGAAATGATAGAGTGGTAGTACATAACATTCTAGGTGTTCATAATAATATGTCATAACTTATTGACTGGCGCTTAACAAGATTAATATATTATCTATTTTCTTTGTTTGCACTGAGTTAAATGATGCACAGTCTCACATTCTATGTGAAAGTACTATAGGCTTTCGCATTGAGGAAATGCGGCGACGCAAAGTGTTACCATGGCCAATTACGTGGGGTCTAATCGGGAATACCTGAAACGAGCTAAACGCCCCTGTAGTTTTACATTTTGATCCATCTTCATAAAATGTAATTTAGTATATTTGTGAAGTCTGTTTTCAAATTATTAAATGTCTCAACCTAACTACAAGTTCAAATTGATTATTCTTTTTTTCCGTGTCCTATTTCTTTCAAATCTTTGTTAGACAGAAGAACATCTACATCTAGAACTAGAACCTAATGTAAATAAATCCAGACACAGGGAGATATGCTATATTTATTTACAAGAGTGATATAAAAATCTCACTTATTAATTAGATTCTTTGGCAACACAAAAATAAACAGATTTGAACAATCTATATTTCTAAAGTTCGAAAGGGCGAAAAATGCAGTACGAATAAGCAGATCTAATGCTCTGCTCTCCTGGCTGACACTGGCAAGAATAAGTTATGAAATGACACGTATAGGATAACGAAGAAGCCATAGCAACTGTTTTCCCACAATTTTATGATGTATATCTAAATAAATCTAGTCATATATGTTGATTCACATGTCTAGATAGATAATATTTAAGTGTTAAAGTCAGCACGTACATCTTCTGCTGTCACTATACAATGAATAACACTAGTAAAAAACAGTCATGCAAAAGAGTTATCACTGATTTGGGAGATTGTGCAATGCATCATGGGACAGATTGGCAGTAGGAGCTAAATATAATATTTAAATGAATTCAACAGAAATATTTTTAAACTGCACAACTTCTTTACTAGTAGATAAGAAGTCTAATTCATAGATTTTCACAATGAAGGTTAAAAAAAGAAAAGAAGGGAAGGCTTTGTTCTTCCTTGAATTTTGTTTTTTCAATTCAATATTGAAAAACTATCATCACATTGAGATTATGCATTGTTCAAGTCTCTGGTTAAATTGATATCCTCAAAAACTGTTATCTAACATTTACTGAAAGTAATGATAAGATATAAATAAATAAATTTATAAATATAAATAAATTAAGAATAAATTTGGTGACCAGCTATAGAAAATCTTTTAAAGGTCATTATGTTAATCATCTTTCATGTAAAGAAATCTCAGGATTTAGAGAAAACACTAAAGATCTTATGTCAAATTTATGGCAGAAGTGGGTTCTTTTTATTTTTCTTGTGCACAATTTTGTCTCTTTTTAAATTGCTACATTTCATTGTCTTGTTTTTCAGATGAAAATGAATGTGAAGATGTTTCCATTTGTGGTAATGGAACCTGTACAAATATTGATGGAAGCTTTGAATGTTCTTGCAACACTGGGTTTGAACCAGGACCTTTTGAGAAATGTATTGGTAAGAATCATAAGCTCTGTTATAGTTTGTTTTTGTTGTTGTTGCAAACCTGGATAAAGACACAATAAAATGTTTACTTTTGACAATAAGACATTTTTTTTTAAATATCCAGTAATGTGTCTTAATTTTTTTTACTAAAATGAAGAGAAAGGATACCAATTTTGTAAAAGCTACATTTGGTAGCTCAGTTGATAGAGCATCAAAGTACCATCCAGGAGGCCTGAGTTCGATTACCAGTCTGGGCAAATTTTTATGGCCCTCCTGTCGTCTCAGTAGTGAAATGGGTAACTAGGTCTGTTCACTTGTCAAAAGTAAAGGCAACGTTGAAAGCACTGACAAACTACCCAAATATGCTGTATGCCTAGAGAAATCAGGACTCTACTCCTGATTACCCTAAGCTCAACTCTGAGTATTAGACCTACTTTACTTTATATACAAAAGGTTTATATACTTATTATTTGCTTATGCTAATGTTCAAAAGTGTTATGAATACTGGTACTGCATGATATTAGTTGACATAGCTCTAACCTGTCCTGTGAAAATATTTCCAGAGTTTCTTCCACCCAATGTTATGAAACTGACTATAATCATCTCCTTCCTTGCAGATATCAATGAATGTAGCACTACCTTGAACCAGTGCGCTTTCCGATGTGCAAACTTGCCTGGCACATTCAGATGCATTTGTCCCATGGGCTACAAGGTGGCAGCAGATCAGATTCATTGTGAAGGTTTGTGCCTAGCATTATGTGTTGTTTTTTGTTTGTTTGGGTTTTTTGTTGTTGTTTTTTTTTTTTGGGGGGGGGGTTATATGCCTCTTACTCTTCCATACTTCATTATTGATCTTGATTTCTGTCATGATCTTTTAAATGATGTTATATTATATGTTTCATTATTTCCTTATACAAATGTATTTTACTAATTTGTATAGCAAATTGATTTATAGCTTTTTAAGATCAGTAATACACATGACGTTCTTAATGTTGTTTTGGGTGTGTGTGGTATGCTCGTATACATGATTGTAAAACGCTTTTAGACTTTGGTATAAGGCGCTATATAAATAAACTTTATTATTATTATTATTGATTTGGTCACAGGTTTATATTCAGAGCTAATGTGACACCATGATAAGTGATGTAAAGCCATGTTTATTAAACAATCTAATGTGACACAATGATAAGTGATGTAAGTCATGTTTGTAAACAATCTAATGTGACACAATGATAAGTGATGTAAAGTCATGTTTGTAAACAATCTACTGTGACACAATGATAAGTGATGTAAAGCCATGTTTGTAAACAATCTACTGTGACACAATGATAAGTGATGTAAAGTCATGTTTGTAAACAATCTAATGTGACACAATGACAAAGTGATGTAAAGTCATGTTTGTAAACAATCTAATGTGACACAATGATAAGTGATGTAAACTCATGACCCGTAAACAATCTAATGTGACACAATGATAAGTGATGTAAAGTCATGTTTGTAAACAATCTACTGTGACACAATGATAAGTGATGTAAAGTCATGTTTATTTCAATCTAATGTGACACAATGATAAGTGATGTAAAGTCATGTTTGTAAACAATCTAATGTGACACAATGATAAGTGATGTAAAGTCATGTTTGTAAACAATCTAATGTGACACAATGATAAGTGATGTAAAGTCATGTTTGTAAACAATCTAATGTGACACAATGATAAGTGATGTAAAGTCATGTTTGTAAACAATCTAATGTGACAATGATAAGTGATGTAAAGCCATGTTTGTAAATAATCTAATGTGACACAGTGATAAGTGATGTAAAGTCATGTTTGTAAACAATCTAATGTGACACAATGATAAGTGATGTAAAGTCATGTTTGTAAACAATCTAATGCACAATGATAAGTGATGTAAGTCATGTTTGTAAACAATCTAATGTGACACAATGATAAGTGATGTAAAGTCATGTTTGTAAACAATTCTAATGTGACACAATGATAAGTGATGTAAAGTCATGTTTTTAAACAATCTAATTTGACACAATGATAAGTGATGTAAAGTCATGTTTGTAAACAATCTAATGTGACACCATTATAAGTGATGTAAAACCATGTTTGTAAACTAGCTAATGTGATGAGGGATTTAAAAAAAAAAAGAAAGTAATTGTAGTGCAATATTACTTTGTCTTACTGAACAAAATTGTGAATGCAATGTTTTTAATGGGGAACCGACATGTGTTTATTTTTTGTCTGCCTTGGATTGTTTTCTCCCAAAGAATGAATTCAGCCATTTTTGTCTTGTAAACAAAATTATTGATATCACTCTGCAGATGTGGATGAATGCTCTACGCCCGCCAACACATGCAGATATGCCTGCAAGAATGGAAGGCTCCTTCCTGTGTGTTTGTCCTGAAGGTTACACCCAGGTCGGCAACTGATCAATGTAGAGGTGAGTCTGTTTGTTAGTGATAAATTTCACTGTAACACTTCCTTTATGGTTGGGAAGGTAATGTTACTCTCATTATGTCTCTTTCTGTTTGTTTGTCTGACTGACTATCAATCTGTCTGTTTGTCTGTCTGTTAATCTGATTTGTCTGTCTTTCTCTCTCTCTCTCTCTCTCTCTTCTCTCTCTATTTTGTATATCTCTCTCAGGTTTTCTTATGTATGTATATATGCGCCTAGAGCTCTCGTTTGCTCTCACCCTCCTACATCCTGAACACTAGCCTACATTTCCCGGGCCTCGGTTCTTAAATCTCCTAATGACTGACTAATTTTTAAAATTCAAATTACTTGGCCTTTTACCTATTTTATTCTTATCTCTTTTATCTAATTGGAATCAATAAAATTAACAGGAGATGGGTTAGACACATTCATCATTACCGTTATAACTTTACCCAAAAGCATTCCTAGTAGTAGATGCAACAGTGGTAGTAGTAAACTTCAATGTACTCTTTACCAATTACACCAATTCATCAAAATGTGTTTTATCTGATATTTATAGTTTCTCCTTTTTTAAATATTTTCAACATTGACGCTTTTAGGAGTCAGCCAAACATTTGCCAGAATGGCCGTTGTTATAACACTGAAGGCGCCTGTAGATGCAATTGCAGACCCAGATTCCAGCGTAGTGAGGATGGCAAGGCTTGCTATTGTATGGCGGCATTCATCTCAGACTATTTCCATAAAGCCATTTCTTTAACTAGAAAACATTTCAAACCACCTTGAGATGAGTCACGCTGGATTAATATAATATGTCTTTGTTCTTTTATCTTCTTCTTCCTTCTCCCTCCCTTCTCTCAATTGTTGACTAAATCTGTCAGCTCACATCATTTGGAAATGCTCTTTCCGTCTTTTTTCCCTTTAACCAGACCACAGATTGGATTTTACCTTGAGATGGTTGCAGCAGAAAATCAATTCAAAATCTTGCCAAACTCACAAAAGCATGAATGTTGTTGTTCTCTCTCCCTGCATGGGGCCGTACTTGTGAAAGATGCCCATCTCCAAATAAAAGTAAGAACCACGTTAATGACATACAATGTATATCAGTTTAGAGTTTGCGTTTTCTGCTAGCTTTTTATGTGATGATCATTATGTAAATTTTAATTGAGATAATAATTCTGGGAAAGGGAATGCTGTGAAATCCAACTTTATGAAGTTAAATAAACTGATTTTAGATTGATATGGTGCTTGAAGAAACTAAAAAAAAGCAAATATTCCAAATTAAATCGATTTAGAAATTCAATTCTGACAAGAAGCCTTTTAGTGGGTCATTGAATAAGCATGCTTCTCAACCGTGTGTTATGTGACAATAAGACTCAAGCACCTTTTCACATTTTTCAATGAAAAGTTTTAAACACTCAGTTTCAGTGGCTGCTCTTTGTAAAGAAGAACAAGTTCGCATGGTGAGTTTACATTGAATCGTTCTCTCCCTATCCCATTCCTCCGGCTTTACCTCCACATGCCCTTTGGTCTTTTTCAGTGGCGTTTAACAGACAGTGCCCACAAGGTCCAGGTCTTACCCCTGATGGTAAAGGTAAGAATCCAACGTCTTAAAGACATGGGAAATGCCAAAACCAATGTGAATCAATTGCAATGGATACATTGAAGAAGAACATAGAGCCAGAATTAAATAAATATTTTCTTTAAAGCTATAAATGGCTAACTGTTTATTCCATTAGATCAGCTTAAACTTAATACAAGAACAACCAGATCAGGCTGTCAAACATACATGGTTCCATCTTCAGACATTGATTGTCACCTGCATTCATTTTACCCTAGTACAGTAAAGCTGTGGAATGGACTGCCAACAGAAATAAAAACTCTGGCAGTTGCACTGAAGACTTTAAAAACAGAATTAAACACATCACTTTAAAATCAAAATTGAAATTAGCGATTAGGTTGAATTAAAATATGCATACTTACAGTAATACTCAAGAATTGAGGGTCAGCTGTGAAGAAGAAGAAGAAGAAGAAGAGAAAGAAGAGGAAGAAGAATTGAACTCTAAGAATCAAAAGATGTGTTTTGTGATAAAGCTTTACTTATACCTTGTATTATCATTGATAAACTAGTAATAGGATTGGAATGACAAGGAAGATGTAGGAGCAGTTTTCTACCATGTACATTTTTGCTTGCGCAGACATTGACATGGAATGCCAGAATGCCGGAGCTATAAGAATGGCCGATGCCTAAATACAATGGGTTCTTACAGATGTGTGTGCAACAAAGGTTACAAGACAGACATCACCGCAAGAAATGTATCGGTAAATATCTCAAATCATTATCTTGTTTGCCCTCAATCTCTGACACTGAGAGAGTTCAGTGTAAATTGATTTTGAATTTCTCCTGATTTATGAAACAAATTCGACTTTTAGCAGAATCATGAGTACAAATTTGAAAATACCACATTTTCGTCATTTAGGTGGTCGTAAGATTTGGTATTCAACTCTGAGTGCGGGACTTACTTTGTTACAAGCAGTCATAATAATAATATTATCATTTGATGGAGAGAAAAAGCAAAAGGAAATAAAGGTGTACAAATATTTGGTCTCCCTTTCACCTTCCCTGGTGTTAGTAAATATGTATTAGGCTACAGATGCTATTTGGGTGACTTGTCGTTCAAATAGACTTTGTCATGCAATTATCACTTCTTCCTTTCTTCTTGATTTTTTCTCCCCACTCTCCTTTAATCTTTTTTGTTCTTCCTTCTGATATCACCTGTGTGATGCCTAATATAGGCCTAAATCCACAGACATTACTCACGTGTTGTCCTAGAAGAAGGGTTTTGCCCAAACATCATATATCTGCTCTATTATCTTTGGTGGAGTTGTCACTCATTGTCACTTATCATTTTTAACTCCACTCCCCATGGTTCCCCTGGTGTTGACACAGTGTGAATAGCATAGATTTTTTTTTTGCTTTTGTAATGTGTAATGCTAGCCACTCTGATCTCATCCTTGCTTCTTACTTACAATTTTCTCCTAGACATCAATGAATGCAGACAGGACCCCAAACCGTGTGAGTTTACCTGTTCCAACACTGAAGGAGGCTTTGTCTGCGGCTGTCCACAGCTACGTTCTCAATGCTGACGGTCTGACATGCAGAGGTGAGTGTATCTATATATAAAGTCACCGCCATTTAGCGTCACAGTGAATAGCTCAATGCTCTGGTTATGAGAACGCTAACAGAATTTTCTTTTCTATATAAAAGTCACTGTATAGTGTTACGAGGATTTCACTTAGCATCACAGGGCCCTGGTATGATGAGAAGAACAATAATGCTCAATTTAAGCGCTAAATTTGACGCAAGGAACAAAGTCTTTCATACAACCAACAAATACTGGTACACGTTACATATTTTTATGGCTGTTATGACGTGATGCTGTGTGGACTTCACAGCAAAGGGGCAGATAACTCAAGCTAGACAACATTTCTGCAAGAGGAGACAACCAATTCACACATCTCTGTAAGACAGCAGACAGAAACTGACCATTCCCTCAGACTTACACAACCTAGAGCTAAGGAAAGCAGGGCTGGTGAGGTGTGAACTTTTTTTTTATGAGTCTTAGGTGTGCTAGACATAGTCTGCTCTGAGTTAGGGAAAAGGGTAGAGATGGTTAACTTGTTTAGTTTAAACCAGGGGGCAACCCAGAAATAACACACACGAATAACATCACGGAAAGACATGGGAACAAACCCTGTGGCGCAAAGCGGCAGTGCTGTATTATGAGTACATCATATATGGTCTCCTCAAGCTTTCATGAGATGTCATCTGTGCTTCTTATGTATTCTTTTTGGTCTCAAATTCAGTGTATCTTTTATTAGTGTCAAATCGTATTTATAGATAATTTTTCTGAGGACATTGTACCCCTTATATCCTTATCGAAAATCTAATTTGTTGTAAATCTAGTAACTCTTCATGGTTTTCAATTTTTTTTAGCAGTGAACTTTATTTTGTAATTAATATTGTTAGTTAATCAAACAGAACATATTGATATGTTGATTAAATTCTAAAATAGTTTCTTGAACATATTTATTGTAATATCTGTCATGTGTCATAAATACCATAAATTTATAATTGTTGTAGCTTTGCCTTCCTCTCATAGATTCACCACTCACGAATGATTTTTTGTAGTTTTAATATCCATACTTCTAACAAGGCGTTGTAGCGAAACAGTAGTGCATAATGCAATCCCAACGGCTGGCCTATGTGTTTTTTCACAATCACATATTTGTACTCTAGAAAAGTTACTTGTACTCTGCTTTCCTAACTCGACTCCAGGTGTCAATGAGTACCCAGCTTTGGAGTAGAGAAAGATCTTGTCAGTGTGTTAATATGAAGCGCCTAACAGGCTGCTGTACTGTATGCTGCCATGGAGTTGAGAGGACTTTGAATGATATGGCTTGCTGAGGGATAAATGATGTAAAGTCGGTGAGTCTGCACTTATGTGGGGATACGGACTACAAATCCATCTTTATCTTTATATTAGATCCCCTTGAAGATGTGTTTGTGTGACAATATCATTGACTCAATCTTGTTGAATTGAGAATGGTTCAAATTGCCCTTAACCTTTGTTATGCCATAATTTAAAAAAAGACATTCTCCTCCTCACATTAATTATGTCTGTAAGTTTATGAAAATTTCACATAATCATCAGATTTAGATTTCTGTAAGTGTAAGTTTATATAAATTTCACGTCATCATCAGATTTGGATGTCTGTAAGTTTATGTAAATTTCACGTAATCATCAGATTTTAGATGAGTGTAAGTTTATGTAAATTTGATGTAATCATCAGATTTAGATGAGTGTAAGTTTATGTAAATTTGATGTAATCATCAGATTTAGATGTTGCGTATAAGTTTATGTAAATTTGATGTAATCATCAGATTTAGATGAGTGTAAGTTTATGTAGATTTCACGTAATCATCAGATTTGGATGAGGTAAGTTTATGTAAATTTCACGTAATCATCAGATTTGGATGAGTGCACTACCATGCGTCATGACTGCTCTGGTACATGTGTGAACACACCTGAAGGTAGTTTCAGGTGTGAATGCCCAACTGGAACAAGGAAGATGCGGGGAAATGGCTGTGAAGGTGTGTATCGAGCTAGTTTTGTGTTTGTTGTCTTTGAAATATGTACACACTCTTGCAGCTGGGATGAATCAGACAATCGGTAGAAACTGTCATGAGTCTTTTATGTTTGACACAGGTATTTCAGTGGGGTTTTTATTTACAGAAGCATTTTGTTTAGTTTTGTTTCATCTCTATATCCTGTGTTAGAAAAGATGTCATGAAACTGAGATTGGAAGAATTTCGGGTTTCTCATTTGCTGTATAGTTTGATAGTCATATTTTCAAGATTTGCAAATGTTTGCTTTTGTTTATGAATAAGTGTATTTTAGTTACTGTGTTTGTCTTTCCTTATTTGAATGTTTCTAATACCAATAAAGAGCAGTACTCTGGTATAAGGCGCTGTTAGCTCAGTTGTTAGAGCGTCTGACTACCATACAGAAGAGGCCCACGTTTAATTCTAGTCTGGCAAATTTCTGGCCCTTCTATCGACCTAGCAGCAAAATGGGTAGTTAGGTCTATTTAGACTCAGCAAAAGTAATGACGGGGTGGAAAGCAATGGCAAACTACCACACATTATGCTGTATGCCTGACTTACTTTACTTTACTCTTATATAATAGCTTTAACGTCATGCTGATTAGTTGTGTTTATCTCCCAAGATATCAATGAATGCACTGAAACGCCCTCATGCGTGTGGATCTGTTAGTACGTGTCAGAATACTCATCGCAGCTTTGAGTGTGTCCCAGAGGTTACAGGAGAGACAAGACAGGAACCAAATGCATTGGTACGTTGTTACTGTTGTTATGCTTTTTGTCAATTGGAGGAAGCAAACAGTGATTTCATATCATTGCAAACCTTTTAAAAAGTTAAATTTCCTTTCTCTTTGCGTGCAAATGATTTATTTATACATAAAACAAATAACACTTTTCCTCGCCAACATGTATGCACTGTTATACAAGATATCTTTTTTCTGAAAATGTTCTCCTTAACGTCCAGTCTGTGTAGGATTGTCTCTAAGAATGGAGATTACTGTCACTGTATTAACAACATTTTTCCTCTTTTTAATGCACATTTGTACTAGTATTGCGTTACTATTTTTCTAATGTCTTTTTTTTTTTTAACTTAGCAAGATTTGTATAGATTGTGCCTGGAAATGTTTATATTTTAACTTTTTAAAGGTTGCATATTTCGTTTTTATGAAGACAGTGTTGTTTGAATTCCTATGAAAATTATTTCTAATGAATTAGAGATCTGAACATCTTACTTTCTTAACATGGCAGTGATAAGCTCTGAGTTTTTCTCATCGAAATGTCAGTTAAGTATCACTGAGTTTAGGGGCATGCATCATCTCTGTCTTTTTCATTTGTTATTCAATGTAGACATTAATGAGTGCACGGACGGCAAGTGTGAAGGAGAGTGTGAGAATACCCACGGCAGCTTCCGCTGTGAATGTCCTCCCGGCTTTTCCCTCAGGTCTGGTGGAAAATGTGCTGGTAAGTTCACAAAAGCAAAGAAACAGCAGTTTTTATTTTTGTTATTGTGTCCATCCCATAAGGCCCAGCTCACATAAGAAGACATGCAAAACGAGAGCCATGAAATACTGACTTGCGAAACGTCTGACACCACACATCACCTGATCACATAGATCTATCCGTGTGTTCGCCAGTGGACAAGATTGATACAAACATATTAATTGTTGGTTTTAATGTATTCAATAATAAACTCACCTACTGGTGGTAGTTTACCATTAATCTCTTCCCAAACTTACTTCCTTCAGGTCTTTATTTAGTAATCTGGGTTAGTTGGGTCTCACTAGAAAGGCCGAGCTCACAAGTTTTAAAATACTTTGTCTGTAGTCATAAATTCAAAAATACTAAAACAAATCATTTTCTGTTTTCCGGCAGATGAGAATGAATGTGCCAGCGATTACGTTTGTGGTTTCGTTGTGTGTGTCAGCTTGCCTGGGAGCTTTGACTGTCAGTGTGGTGGCAGCCAAGATTTCAACATTGACTCATTGAACTGTGATAGTAAGTACACAAAAAGATCTATATATATTAAGCTGATCGTCTCCTTTGACCGCTATAACTCAGGAACCACTACACCGCTAACTTCCATATTTCACATGTAAAATTCAAATATTCTTTAGATTCAAAGAATAAATTTTTGGATCAAATCAGTGTTTTAATTAATTGAAAAAGATTGTTTTCCTGCGACCCAAAATTTTTTATTTTTATTGTTACTCATTCCTTCATTTCCAATCATTAGCTGTGCCAGCAGCCCGCCTAACCTAAGTATCAAATACTGTACCAGTACTTGATATCACCTTTTACCCGGTAACCTATTGTGTAGTTCATCATTGAAAAAAGAATTTGGTAAAAGAGTAATCATAATCATCATTGTCTACCGGCATGCTTGTATAATACGATGCTATTGAAGGGTTTATGTTATGTCATTGTGTCTGAATCCATGGTGATAAATACACTATCTAAATGCCCTTCAATATATTTTTTACAGTTCAATTGCTCTTATTTTAAAAATATAATATGGATATCACCAGATCACTTTCAATGTCATATTCCATTAATCCATCCATCTATTTCTTACCTCCCCCCCTCTCTCTCTCTCTCTCTCTCTCTCTCTCTCTCTCGCTTCTCTCTCTTCCTCCTCCTCCCTCCCTCCCTTCTTCTTTTCTCTCTCTCTCTCTCTCTCTCTCTCTCTCTTTCTCTTCTCTCTCTCTCTCTCGGCTCACTCTCCTCCCTCCCTCCCTTCCTCTCTCTCTCTTCTCTCTCTCTCTCTCTCTTCTCTCTCTCTCTCTCTCTCTCTCTCTCTCTCTCTCTCTCTCTCTCTCTCTCTCTCTCCCTACACGCACACACGCACACACCCACACGTTACAACATTATTCTGTGTCAGCAGATGGCAATTCATGCGGAGAGGCACCATGTCTGTTTGGCTGTACCCCCATCATCAGGAGGCAATTATGTGTGTGGATGTCCTCCAGGTTATGACCCTATAGGTGTAGGTGAGTTCTTTCTTTATCTTATCAACGTCACCGACTACAATGTACATGTCTAATTTCCTGAACAGATTGTCTAGATGAATTCTTCCAGGGGAAAAAACAAGTTTGATATCCAACCTTTATTTTGTGTCTACAGAAGTCAGTATCATTATGTCAAAAAGTTTGCTCAAAGCCATTACGTCCCATACAGCCAGAGCTTATCATATCCCGGTTTCTATAGCTTGTGCTTAAAACAAATGATACTTATCATCTCCTGGACGGAACACTAGTCTGATGCAGATTTTTATTCCCAAGCTAGTGCCTGTACCCATTTGCACCTGGGTCAAGAGGGGGAAATAAATGAGTGTTAAATGTCTTTCCAAAGGACACCTGGCTATACTAGGATTCGAACCCAGGACCTCTGATTCTGAGTTTGACAGCCTAACCACTCGGCTACAGGCACCTCATGTCAAATTTTGTATTAAATCTTACTTTCTCACTTAAGTTAACTGAAAAATATAAAAAATGAACATTTGTAAATGGCTTGAATGAGAACCTATTTTTAAACCTAGAAGAAATTACACTGAGGAGTTAGGCCATGCATATTGTCCATTGGAAATGCTGACCAGAATGTAGCTTTATACTTGTGACTTGTATCATAGCCATGTTACAGGAGTTCTCTAAGGAGCCCATTCCTCTTCAATTTAATCTTTTTTATTCTGAGTTCTTTGTGTGACCAAAAGCTCTGTTTGCCAGGCCACTAAGAAGAGCAATCATATTTTGCATATAGGTCCTAAATGATCCCAACATCGTTTCATTTAAGGAATTTTACATCGGAAGTAACATTTAATTAAGGAAAATTTCATTATTTTTGCCGTCTTTCATTCACCCAAGCGGTCACTTTGAACGTTTTTATGATTCAAAGGTTGAAATGGAACTGTTCACGCCTACCCGCACAACCTCATTATCGAATACTGACTCAATCTAATATTCATATTTGACATCACCCGGAGGATAACAGATTTGTTTCCCTCCATTGATTTTGAATTTTCCAGGCACTAAGAAACTTTTTCTTTTCTTTTTTTCAACAAATAAGTCAGTGTCATATATATTGTTTCTGGTGATTTTCTTTTGCTTTAGCAGTTTTGTATTATTATGTTTTTTTTATTTCTCAGATGTTTTTAAAGAATTCTTAGCTGCTTTATTTCCTTTTCTTTTCTTTCTTTTTAATCATTCTCACTCTCTCTTTTCCATCCCTGAATTTTCAGCCATTGCATTAGCACGTCAACAGCTAGCGCCACCTACCCGCCAGGCGTTGAGCTACCTCATGAGCCAGGTCCGAACACTGACGGAAAACTTCCACCTGGTGAGGCTGCTACCAATGTGACCACGATTTCGGGGAAATCCCACTCTCTTCAGGTTCACGGAGGCAGAAGAGAAGCACATCAAGGTAACGTAAAATCCAGAGTATTTACCCATAACAACATGTCAGAAATAGTTGCCGGAGCCTTCGATCCATTATGTCAAAATCCCCCAGGTCTTTCCCTGAACACATTTTAGATCAGTTAGATGTATTCTTCCTCTTCACCTTCATCTTGTTCATTTCATTACATGCATTCTTTCGTTTACGTTTTTCTTTCTTTTGTGATGTTGGCAGTTGGAGGGTTCTACTGGTAGGTCCTACTTCTTTCCTTTCACTTTTCCATTCATATTTCATCTTGCTGTTTCTTTTTATTCACTCTGAGATCATAGCACATAGTGGATGGGGTAAACTTCAATGAAACAAAATCTTTAGTGATGATTAAAAACTAAAAAAAGTGGGCTTAAAGCAACAGCTCTCTATTCAAGGTGGAAAGACAGATTTTCTTTTACTTTATCCGTGGTTGGTTGGTGATCCTACTTCTTTCCTTTCACTGAGTCTCGTGTCTTTCACTTTCATCTTGCCGTTTCCTTTTAATTCACCCTGAGATCACTGCATATGGTGGACCGGGTAAATTTCAATAAAACAAGTATATTTTTATCCAAAGGCCGAAAGCAAGAAAAGTACAGGGCAGCATGTGCTTTTGACTCTGCGTTGTCATTCAATAGCAGAGGACTTATCATCTGTATTTTTACATGTATACATTGTACAAGTTTGGAAAATATTTTATGAATAAAACAAAACAACAGAGGGATCCTCCCTCCCACTTCTCAATCTCAGTCCATTTTTATTTGTTGATTTTCCTTTGATACTCAGTTTGTTATGTTAATTTCTCATTGTTTACCTTGCTTTAATAGGGTGACAGCAAAGAGTTTTATATTAGTTATTTATCCATACAATAAAATGAAGTATGATTTGCTTAGAATTGAATATTAAAATGAAAATCTTCATTTGTCTATTCTATTCAGGCGTTAGTCGAGAAGCCCACAGTCTGGATGAGCTAGTAGAACATTTATGCCGAACCGTGGGTCTGATGGAGATAGGCAAGGCAGGGGAAGGCATCCGCAAGAAGAGAAGTGCGCCTCAAAGGCCAAAGCACAGAAAGGTAATGCAATATAAATTTCTTTATTCATAAGGTTGCCAGTTTGTTTAAATTTCAACACGGGAAGGAGGGGGGGGGGGGTATTTATTAATCAGAGGAGGAAATGCAGCCGAAAATCAACATGAAGAAAGAATTTAAAGTAGAAGAAAAAGCATAACGGGAGGAGGAAGAAGAAGAGAAAAGTGCTTGGAAAAATTTAACTGAACAGTAGCACTGAAGACTTTATAAGTAAGATTAAAAACATTCCTCAAAATAGAAACAAGATTAATCAATTTGAATTTAAAACAGTGAGTGGCATTTTTGCCATCAAGCTTAAAGAACATTGGATTCAAACCCATTGCATTATAATCTCAAGTCAGTTTCTCTACCACTAAATCACCAATGTCACAACGTCTGAAATATTTTGTGAATTGTCTTCTATATAGCACTATTTGTTGATTTTATTTCACATGCTTTTCCCTTTGCAGATATCTACAGAGAGTGTGACTAACAGCACAATGCTGGATTCATTGACAAGCTCAGAAACAGTGCTGATGTACCTGACAGTGAATGAAACGAAGCCTCGAACCAAATTGATCAAGATGATTCCAGCACTTTCTGCATTGCGGCACAACATTCGATACAAGATCATATCTGGCAATGAAGAAGGCTACTTCAACATGCACAAGAAGAAAGGAGTTAGCTCCTTCACTTCACACAGCACGTTGCCGAGCCCAAGACGTTCCATTTAGAGGTTGAGTGTCGTCCTGTGGAGAGGACTAACAGATTGGAGAAACGGTGGTACATTTAGACTCTTACATATTAAAACATAGAAATACGTGTGGTCAACAGTGTGTGAGCAAGTTGCCATGGTTACATATTATTATTACGTATGTGTTCAGATTTTGTTTGTGATAATTCACTTCTTCTCAATGTGATTTTCCCTATAAATATTATTGATGATGATTGGGAGAGATATGGTGTACTTTAATAACATCATCCCATTTCTGAAAGATTTCCGAAAAGTATTAACAGAAGTGTAACCGTTTTGGTATGCTGCTATCAAACTGACCCCGTTTGAAGGACAAGAAAAAACTCTTTGTTACATTGAAGTAGTGTAATTATAGGAATTGATCTGATTATAACATCGCCAAGTAAATGGAGAGAAAAAATTGTGCCTTAAAATAATTATTTCAAATGAGATTATCATTTTCATCGACAACTAACTTGACTATCATCCCTACAGTGAACAATAATTACCGTGTCTATATATCAATCTCACTCAGATTTGCTTTGAATTCCATGCCAAAAGGGCACGGACATGATCTTTGCTATATCAAATATTATGAGCACCATATCACTAACTATCAAAAGTCCAGAGTATCAAGACATTATAATACCATGTAGGTTGTTACTGTTATTGCCTGTGTTGTAAACAAAAAGCAACAAGGGGCTTTAGTGCCGACTGTGTTATTTGTTTCACTGCTGAAAAAATCCCAGAACATGTAAATGAATTTGTATTTTTAATATCCCCCATATTTTATGGATGTATCAGACTGTTTGGATTTAAGTTTGTTTTTGGGGTTTTTTTGTTTTTTTTTCCTGTTAAGGTTTGGGTCTTTTTATGTTTATTTTCAGCACAATTTAAATACTTTAAAACAAAACAAATTCTTTCCCTTTGATACTGATAGATGAATTGACCGATAAAATCACCCGATAGATTTTTTTTGGTTATTCATTTGTTTTTCAACAAATATAGAACAAACTCCAATATTAATCCTATGTAATTTCAGGTAGGGCTTGACCAAAATGCATCTTCTGTTAATTTGAACTGCTTTTGTCCAAAATGCACTTTCTATTATTTGAAATGCTATTTACCAAAACTGCATTTCCTAGTATCATGCTTTAAGATGTGTTTTTTTCTGGTTTCTTTTGTACCTTGTTTGACTTTTTATGTCATAAAACTGTAATAACATGTTTTTATTTAAGAATACAAAGCTACAAACTGTATTACAATTGAACTTATCAATCAGTGGTTTTTATCTGAGTTCCAAGGACAAGCACAGGGTAACTGCAATAACCCAGATCGACTTAGATCCCATTAACACCAAACTCCTATTTATTCCATTCAAACACTTTCTATTCTTTTCTGCCTTGTATCTTAGCCTTAGTCTTACACCACCAATGTCCAATGTATAAAGTAGCAGCCACTTCATTGAGCTTTAATCCCCCTTACCACCCACGTAGAATTACTTCTATAGCACCTATCATTTTTGTTACTATTTACATTGTATACAGTGTATTAGATGGTAAAAATGATCAAAATATAGTTTTCAGTTGTATCAAATATTATAGACTATGCATTCATCTACAATGCTCATGATATTGTTAAAATGGTATTTAAATAAAACTTTTACTAACAAGTCTATAACCTTTGTGTGGAGAGTTTATTTCTTCTACAAACTTTTCGTTTGTGACGATGACGTTTGGAAAAAGGCTTTACTGAAAATAATGTTCAGCTCCATTAGATTTTTCTCTCTGTCAATAAAAATTGCTAATTTTCTGTCACCCCTCCTGACCTTATTAAGCGACCAATCGAGCTGAAACTCTTCTGAATTGTTGTGTAATTAATGAACCAAATTAGCTCTGTTGCCACTCTACATTATGTTGTCATGCTTTTTATTAACTGTACGAAAACGCTGTGAAGAAGTGTGAACAAATAACCAAGGCCATTACAAAAAAATACGAAGATCAATTTTGTCAGCTCACTCATAGTTCTGAGTATGAATTTACTACTCCTACATCATTTTAGATATACAATTAGATCTAGACTAAGATATTATATAGAAGACATGAAAGAAGAGGAAAAAGAAAAAAAAAGAAAAACATGTGTTATCTCGTTGAAATGGCGATAATTCTACTAGTCCTATGTAAAATATATCTGAATTTGGAACGTGCAATGTTTAATGAGACAAATACACATTAAAGATAGACAGACGAGTGGGAAATCAAATAAGTAATAGTACTAATACGAATAGTAACCAAAATACCAGAAGTAATTATAAGAAGCTGGCTGTAGAGAAAGTAATGCCTTTGATACAAGTTTTTGATATGATTGTTTTACTCAAGGTATCAACATGAATCATACTTTACATGACCATTGTGGACTGAACACAGGACCAACACAACAATAAGAGAGGAGTTGCAGCTAAATGAAGGATGGTCGCAATGTTTGTCAAAACTCAAAAGCTGAAATACACTAGTAGCTGGATAAAAGCACACTTCATAATAGCACACTCTGCATAAACACACACTGACCAAATTTTTACTATATGATAAAAATGTTCTCATAAACACACGAGTATGCATGGAAGCACCCTTTGCTGCACCCAAAGGGCGTGCGTTTATTCAGCGACAATTGTACTTTGGTCATATCAAACGAAAGGAAGGTCCAGGAATGATGCTTTTGGAGGGTAAAAATGAGGAAAAAGAAACAGAGCAATGTCCTACAGGATGTGCACTTGATGATGATGATATTGATAGCATGCATTGGCATAATGAAAATATTTTTTGCAAGGGGGGGGGGGGGGGGGGAACCAAACAAGAAAAGTCGTAGAAGTAGAAAAAGAGATCACAGAAAAGCTACAAACAAAAGTACAAACCTGTTTTTTTTGAACATGGTGATAATATAATGAACCACTGAGATAAGCCCTAACAGATATCCAACATATATTTAGACGAAAGCGAAACCGTGAAACTCATAATAACCAACGGTGATTTCTGTAAATCCTTTATGAAATAGGCTTAATAATAATAATAATAATAATGATAATGTTTAGATTTATATAGCGTTTACACAGAAATGATCTAAGCGCTTTACAATGTCAATAATCCACAATTGAGTCAATTGACAAGTTCACAAACATGTCTCGTAAAACATGCTATCCTTCGCTTTTAGGCTTCTTAAAAGCAGCTTTTGACAAAGTAGATAAAAATGGATTAATAGTCTGTATCTCCGCACAAATGCAGGCTCACCGACTGAACATCATTTATCCCCCATCAGGCCATTTCATTCCAGTCGCCCTCAACTCCCTCTGGAACATGCAGTACAGCAGCCTGTAAGGCACTGCATACTAATATTCTGACTAGATCTTCCTACACTTATCGCTGCAAAGTTAAATATCTTTCCTAAGACAAAGAGTACAACATTGTGAAAACACACCTGGGCCAGTCATGGATTTTGAACCAGTGTTGTCGTGAAAATTTGCAAACAGCTCACCAAAAGTTGCACCTAAAAATTAGAATTTGTTTGTTTTATTGAGTTTATCCCGTCCACCATATGCGGTGATCTCAGGATGATTTAAGCGAAACAGAAAAATTAAAGTGAGAGAAAAAGAGAACTACCGGTAACACCTGCGAACCGTAATAATTATAACAGTTATATGAAAAAAATTAGGTGTGCACAAATTATACCCAACACTAACACAAAACAAAGAGAGAGACAGAGAGAGAGAGAGAGAGACAGAGAGAGACAGAGAGAGAGAGAGAGACAGACAGACAGACAGAGAGAGACAGAGAGACAGGCAGAGAGAGACAGAGAAGGAGAGAGAGAGACAGAGAGAGAGAGAGAGAAGGGGAGAGGAGAGAGAGACAGACAAGGAGAGAGAAAAAGTGAGAGAGAGAGAGAGGGGAGAGGGGAGGGAAAAGGAGAGAGAGAGAGAAAGAGCGAGAGAGACAGACAAGGAGAGAGAGAGACAGAGACAAAGAGACAGAGAAGGAGAGAGAGACAGAGACGGAGACAGACAGAGAAGGAGAGAGAGACAGAGACGGAGACAGACAGACAGAGAAGGAGAGAGAGAGACAGACAGAGGAGAGAGAGGGAGAGAGAGAGAGAGAGAGTCGGGACAGAGTGAGACGGGACAGAGCAAGAGAAGTTTCTTTGAATTTATGTCTCAATTATTTACAATGGAAGATGAAGATTGTGCGATTGGTGATCAATCCCTAAGCTTGTAATGATCAATCAATTGGGCTCCTTCTCATCGCTGAGGTTGGAGGCCATGGCTCGCCATTCGCATCTCTATAACGCGACTTTGCTGCCCTTATTGATTTTCATGCTTGTTATTTCTGCAATGTTAGTCATTCAGCTGTCCCTTCTTCTTCACTTTCCTCTTTTTGCCATTGACTTTTCCTTCTAGTTAGTAGTCTTTTAGTATGGCTCTTTACAGTGTGTCGTCTCTTCTAACATGGCCATAGTCTCTATATTTTGTTCTTTGATCGTTTGAAGTAAGGTTGGTGATTATAGACCTAGATCTTTAGTTTTAGTATGCATTTTTGTTTAAATTTTTTCTTTCCATGAAATGCTTTTGATTTGCCTGGAATTTCAAAGGTGTTAATTTTTCTTTTGCTAGAACTTTAGAAAGCGTCCATATTTTACTGGTGAATTTGTTTGTATCATTAAAATTGACCCTGTCCACCATTACACGGTGATCTCAGGATGAATAAAGAGGAAACAGCAAGATGAAAGATGTGGAAGAGGGAAAGAATAGGACCTAGCAGGAGCACCCACCAACCACCCACGAACAAGAAGGTGAAAAAGAAAAAGAAGAAGAAGACGAAGACAAAGTTGGAGAAGATGGAGAAAAAGAAAAGATGTTCTACTGCTAGCAACTTTTACAACAATAATTTTTAAAAAGCAGAGTAAATGCCAGTGTTGCCAATAACACAAATAACAACAGCCAGTGACAGACAGGCTGACCAACGAACACAC
>JAXRKP010000782.1:0-10000 GCA_037039925.1 Doris montereyensis | reverse complement strand
GATTTCAACTTACTTTATTCATACATAACATTCATAAACTTAATTTCCAACTTACTTCATTCATGTATAACATTCATAACCCTGAATTTAACTTACTTCATTCATGCATAACATTCATAACCCTGATTTCAACTTACTTTATTCATGCATAACATTCATAACCCTGATTTCAAATTACTTCATTCATGCATAACATTCATAACCCTGATTTTGACTTACTTCATTCATGGCATAACATTCATAACCCTGATTTCGACTTATTTCATTCATGCCTAACATTCATAACCCTGATTTTCGACTTACTCCATTCATGCATAACAATCTTAACCCCTGATTTCGACTTACTTTATTCATGCATAACATTCATAACCCTGATTTCAACTTACTTCATTCATACATAACATTCATGACCCTAAATTTAACTTATTTCATTCATGCATAACATTCATAAACTTAATTTCCAACTTACTTCATTCATGTATTACATTCAAAACCCTGATTTCAACTTACTTCATTCATGTATAACATTCATAACCCTGATTTCAACTTACTTTATTCATGCATATCATTCATAACCCTGATTTCAACTTACTTCATTCATGCATAACATTCATAACCCTGATTTCAACTTACTTCATTCATGCACAACCCTGATTTTAAACGTATATTCATTCATAACCCTGATTTTAACTAAATCTTTTATGAATAACCCTGATTTTAACTTGTATTCATTCATGCATAACCCTGATTTTAACTTACGTCATTCATGCATAACCCTGACTTTAACTTATTCATTCATGCATAACCCTGGTTTTAACTTGTATTAATTGATGCATAAACTTGATTTTAACTTTGTATTCATTCCATCTTCACTCAATAAGCAGCACCACAGCCACAGGCTCCTTCACCCGAGTTCATCGACGGCCTTTAATTATACATGGCAGGAAATATTACTAAAGATGCAAAGCAAAAAAATCATGCAGCTGAGAAAACGACTTTGTGTCACCAATGGGTTGGAGATGAAAGACAGCAGATCACACAATGCAAATTTATGGAAAGCAAAAAATACTGCAGTGCCTAATCACAAGGCTACAGAGGCAGCACAACTCCAATACATTCTATTAATTCTAAATAATTTGCCATCAGTATTGATTGATTGAAAGATACCCCATCCACCATTTGCGGTGATCTCATGGTGAGTTAAGAGGGAATAGAAAGATAAAAGATATGTGAAAGAGTTAAAGGAAAGAAGTAGGATCTAACAGTAGCACCGTCAACCGCCCCCAACCATCAGTAAATTGCGATACGCATCATAAACCGTACACATAACTATCAAACTTGAGTGTTGTTAAAAAAGTATGAAATAAAGGTAGATATTAATAAAGGGAGGAACTGCACAACGCTAACCTCAAACTTAGTCTCAACAAACTATTAGTATATTAATATATATGCTCGAAAAGCTCTTAGTCCAAAACTTACACCAGTCTGAAAATTTTGCTGAGTTATATCCAAGAACTT
This sequence comes from Doris montereyensis, assembly GCA_037039925.1. Taxonomy (NCBI): domain Eukaryota; kingdom Metazoa; phylum Mollusca; class Gastropoda; order Nudibranchia; family Dorididae; genus Doris; species Doris montereyensis. Next base: position 8,482 of record JAXRKP010000782.1, on the reverse strand, counting down.
TCTAATGAACACAATTTAAGACTTGAAGTTAAGACTTCATTGAACAGAGTTCTGATTTGATTTTCTTGTAAGATCTTAAAACCAAATCATTGGGTACTGATGATTATACTAATTTGATATCCTACTGAATACTATATAAATTTGGACACAGTAAAGTACAAAAAGTCCAAAAACATGGCAGTTTAGCAACAATGAGCCAGTTGGTCCAATATATACCAGTAGTCATTTGGAGAAATGGTAGGCAAGAACAGATGACAAAGGCACTTCGAAGACAATGGCTCAGAAACAAGCAGATCAGAGAAATGGCACTGTATGTGAGCAAAGCATGTTTAAAAGTTCCTTCTTTCCAAGACAATAAAGAGGATGCCACGCACGTTAATAGATATATCGCTGGAAGTGTCAAGGAATATGGATCTCACTCGACGGTGAACTGTTGCGTTTAAATGTGCGTAAGATACTGTAAACAATACTTGAAAACAAATGACACGCCACAGACAAAAAATACTTTGTCGGTGCACCATATAGGGAAACATTCCTCCGAGGGATTGAAAGTTTCAGCACCCTGCATAGTCAGGAAAATGTTATCCATGTAAGGATCAAATTGACCAACAGTGAAGTCGTAAAACAAATAAGTATTGTAAAAGTGATGGGGTTTGTAGTCAACACCAACGTTCTGATTAGTCGGGACGAGAGTGGAAATCATCTTGAAAGACATGACTAGCTGGAACCATACATAACAAAGATGGCAAGAAAAACGGTAAAAAACCAAATAAAAATCACACGTCTGTAGCCAGTCCTGGGCAAAATATGTTTCAGGGAGGCAAGCGGGCAAATAATGGTTGCAATCAAGGGTCGATGATGAAAGTGGCCACAAGGGCTTCACACCTGTGGATATGTCGGGGAAAAGAATATCCGCGGCCAGATTTTCCATAATATGAGTTCATTAACTATGATAAGATAAAAGCTGGCAACAATAATACTTGTGTATAATAAATTCTCATTTTTCCTTTCAATGCAATTAGGTTGCAATATGCAATGTTTTAATTTTGGCTATAATTCATCATTAGCAGTCAACGATCAAGTTAGAGTTCAATGACTAAGGAATAAAGGTACTGACAGTGATATGCATAGAATACCTTAACGTGAACATTAGGAGGCAAAAAATTCTCTGTCATGACATGGATGAGGAGAGCAAATGGCACGGCTAAATAAAACCAAAGATGTAGGAAATGAACTTTGTGACAATTCAGATGCTCAAACTCTGAAGTTGATCACAATGATGGCAAGATGGTCGTTTCCAATCTTCACACATTTAGTCCAATCTACAGAGAGAAAAAAAAACAATTTTTTAAAAACTTTTGGGGGTCTTTTCTTAATGCAATGCAAAAATCCGTTATACAGAGATGGAGACCTCTGGGGGAAAAGAACAAAAAAACCCTGAAGTGTGTCATCCCTTTGGACATTTTTAATATTATGGAATAAGAATGATACAAGAAATATACAGAAAAGAGCCACAATCGAAAAACTTTTATGTAATCAGACATGCCACTATTTTTCAAAAAAATCAAAATTTAAAAAGGGCTGTATCTCCATGGTCCTCTTGTACACTGCTGGGCCAATTAGACAGGAGATATGGGGTTTGAATCCTGGTAATGGTATTTACCAAGGATTTTTGTTCAAGAGTAAATCAACCCGTTAAATGATTGCAGCCGAGGGTTGGCAGACATAGAAACAAGCTACTTTGCTGACAAAATTTTGTTTGAACTGAGCTTCACTCTATTTGACACAAGCCCGCTTTATAATGTGCAGCATTGGTGGCTAAGTAGTTGAGCTACAGGACTTGGAATCAAGAGGTCCAATCATGTTCAAATCATAGCAAAGCTAGGGTCTGATCTTGCGTCCTTGGGAGAGACCCTTAACACGCATTTTCTCACTCGACCCTGGAGCAAATGGGTACAAACAACAGCTTGGGAGTAAAAACCTGCATCAGACTAGCGTCATGTCCAGCAGGTGATTACTACTCATATCACCTATTCTGTTTCAATAATAGAAACCAGGATAAGCTCCTGCTCTATGGGCTGTAATGGCCTATAGGGGAACTTTACATATAAGGAACTTCAACATGTGAAAAACAAGAGATACAATTCCTATAGGAGGTAAAGTTTTTATATTCAAATATTCATACATTTACCTGCAAGTATCCAGGAAATTTCAGGGCCACAGCAAAAGCAGAGAGCTCCTTCCTTGATAGTCAAAGGTTACAGAAGAAAGAAGATCTGGGATTACAAAACGGAGTCAGACATCACTCACTGGTCGACGTCATTAATCAATTCTTGTCACTACGGTGAATTGAAATGCTGATGCTCAATCAAGATTCCAACTCTTGATTTCTCCACATAACAATCCCTTGGCTCTGAAAAAGAGAAAGAAAGAAAGAAAAATTATTGAAAAAATACAAAAAGGGAAAAACAATATTAAAACTTACAAACAGACCTCATTCCATTACACCGTATGGTCTCTGCTTTGAAAGCGTGCAGTAGTGAAGAAAGAAGGAAAATCCACCCTTACATGGTGTGGGTATACACCCCAACTTTCCTTTCATGTTTCTAGTCCATTAACACATTATCTTTTGTTAATTCTAATCATTTTGGTTACAGTGATTTTGCTCAGTATTTTTAGCCTAGTAGTCCATGAACATCATTTTACACAGTGTACAAAATGCTGCTCACTTAGCTAATGGGCTTTCTGACCCCAAGTTGCTAGGTCATGCAGTCAGCGCCAGGCGACACATATTATCGGCGAGGTGGGATTCAAGCGTTAACATAGAACTGTAAAATATAATTATTCAATGTACTTCTCAAAAGATACCTTATTTCCCAATCGTAACTGTATTTAAGTAATTAAACCCCTAATGAATACAGAAATTCCTAAATCGTTACTTGAACCCGTACAAGATATACAAGGTCAAAGTTAGCAAATTTTACTTCGTAACAGATTTACAGAAACAGCTTATTTATACTATTTAACAAAACGCCCAAGTAATATTACTTGAAATTCTAAATTTCTTTGTAGATATAATATAAATGAAGTAAGTTACCAAAATTCAGTCATCTTTCGGCTCTGTCAGTGAATATTTAAAATAACGCAAGTATGCTTCTGTATAATTTAGTCTGATTGTTCTGGCATGAACTCTTCTATATCTTACAAGAGAGAGCGTGAGAGAGAGAGAGAGGAGAGAGAGAGAGAGAGAGAGAGAGAGAGAGAGAGAGAGAGAGAGAGAGAGAGAGAGAGAGAGACAGACAGACAGAGAGAGAGAGACACAGAGACAGAGAGACAGAGAGACAGAGACAGAGAGAGAGAGAGACAAAGAAGGAGAGAAAAAAAGAGAAAGAGAGAGAGAGAGAGAGAGAGAGAGAGAGAGAGAGAGAGAGAGAGAGAGAGAAGAAATAAGGAGAGAGAATAAGGAGAAAGAAAAAAAAAAAGAAAGAGAAAGAAAAAGATAGGCCCACGCTACTAGATTTCAGCGTAATAATAATCATATTATCAGTATTGGCACTCTATGATAGGCCTAGCTGGTTGCAGTGTTACAGGGCATATATGATATTGGCTTCTTGTCGCCTTGTACAGTTGTATTAGTTAGCCGTAGCACTAGTCAAGTGTGATCCAGCAGTGACAATAACAATATTATGATAAACAGGTTGGAGTGTATGAAGACAGTATTGAGAGTGGTCAATTCAAGAGCTTGGCTACTCACACAGTATCTAAAAAAAACGTCATTATTACGCCCATGTATTATTATGGGGCATTTGGAGCCGCATGGATTTCCCTTGCATGCTTTGCAAGACGGAAATCTTATAGGCTGACGGAGGACTGCAGAGATGACAGCAGAAATGCAGAAGGAAAATCGACAGGCGGCTGGCTTTTCCTTCTTGTCGCCATGTTATGAGATCCAGACTGAAGGGTTGCTTCACGGTCGATGTCAACTTAAGTTGCAATCTGCTACTTTTTGGTAGGGACTAGCTCAAGCAGCATTGAAGTCAGTTCATGTATTCCTGCAAGGTGTTCTTCATAAAGTTGATACAAAATTTGAAGCTGAATCTGGGGTAAAATGATGAATCTACATAACAAAAATACTAGTGCTCAATGAAATTTACATTGGGATTGCAGAATCACACGGTTTAAGGAAAGATAATGACTACATCACAAACAAGTTTAATCAATCTTCTTCACTTACGTGAATTTTAAGAAAGATCCTACAGGGTCTTTGAGTAAAAATATTTAAGTTTAATCACTTAGCTGAAAAAACGCGAACTTACTGGACGTACAAAACCGTTCACAGCAAAGACACAAATTATGAAAAGAGAATAGAATTTTCCCAAAACTCTTAAACAGTGTTCAACCTAAAAACAAATTCAGCTATAAGGGAGTAAAGCATAAGATGTGACATTTAATCAACTCTCAAAGTGAGAGAAATATTTGATATTCCCGAAAACAGATCAGCTACCGTCAAAACCATTAACCCGTAGTTGACCCTATGGCAGGTGGCTAATTGCACGTATGGACCCCCTGCTGACTAAAAGTGTTGAATGTGCCGATGTGGGGTTTGTGAGTTCATCCCGATCTCGATGAAGGCAAATAACGGCAATAATTTAGGGATTGTGGTGAGGTATTAAATTATTCAATAAAGACGACATCATGTTTTTATTTTGTGTAGGAAGGAAGAAAAAAGAGTGATCTCCTTGTTGTTTATTTTCTTTTTTCACTTGTATCATAAAACTATAATTTCGCATTCATCAATGCATACAAGGACTGGATGAAAATACATTAATGTAAATGTGTTTAAGCAACACAGTGGTAATAATAGTATGAAGAAGAAAGGTGGGTTTATATTACAACAAAAAGCCCTGATTGGAGCTAAACCAGACGCCATGTTTGGAACGGCAATTAGGTGTGGGAAGGGGGCAGGGCATCTCATGATGTAGTGTGCTTTGCTTCCCAAGCGTGTAGTATTTGCAAAGAACACTACAAGAACATCCCAATCTGGGATAGAAATTGGTTATTATGGTAGGATTTCTATAAAAGCTTATTCACAGGTAGATTTTTAAGAGATAATATACTTTCCTTTATTCTTGATCAATTTATTTTGTCTTCTTTATACTGACTAAAAATACAGTTCTAAATCAATTGAATTCAAACTTACAGTACATATATGAAGTAGTTTCAACAAGATGTCAAAAATAAAGTTTCATTTCATGATGTGTTGTACAGCCCAACACCGTAGTCGGTACACCATTAATTGGGCATTGTCTTAGAATCAAACACAATTCTACGGAACAAAATAAATCTCTTTGGTCTCTATGAAATTGCGTGCAAATAATTAAGTACTTTGTAGTTATACGTTGTACGCCAATTACACATGCCACGTCAAAAAGATTTGAAACAACTTTATCAAACAGCAAATGACATGTCCGTGCGTGGACTGGTTTTGAAAAGTGACGTGATCCCTGAAAGATGGTCAAGAGGAAGGAAATGTCACCCTGTGAACTCAACTCATGGATGCTCGATTTTCACACCTTTCCTCCTGGGCAGCCAAGAATGCTAGCCAATAATATAATATCTATTTTATATATATATAGATGCATTTACTGTATATCCAAGGGCAGGTCTTTCCGTCTGTTACTCTCTTCTGATCCCCCTCCCCAATCCCTCTCTCTGGATCTCTCCCTCCCACTATCACTTTTTTGTCTGTCTCTCTCTCCCTTCATGTCTTCCTCTCTTTCTCCTTCCCTCATCTCTCTCACATTGAAATTAGATGTCACTATTATTCTGTAAGGTTTCAGCCTCCGTAAACCTGTCTGTAAAATGTATGTTCGGTAATCAGATAAAACTGTCTATCAGACATTTTTTCACCATGGACAGTGTCCGATTAATAGCAGTAGACAGTATTCTTTATATAAATTCTTTACATTTATTGATTGACTGAGATCTCCTTCCAAGGTGGACAGGGTTACTTCAAAGGAAACAAACTAAACAAATCCTTAACCTCAGTATTTTGGAGTGAAGGTCACATCACCCATATGTTTTATTGAAGTGATAACTCCCACAGATCTTTCATTTTTGAAGGACCACGTATCCTACCTGGAAGAATATTGTAAAGTATCCGGTTGGGTCATATTTGAAGTAAAAAAAAATACTTATAAACTAAACTCCCCTGAGCCACTATCTTAGTATTTTGTGGATGTTGTCGATGAGTATCATCTATAGATCTAGCGCTAGAAATATTTCAACCATTGTTCTCATTCCATTTCACAGCCGTCATTCAGTTGTCAACACCTTCATTTTTTCTCCGTAAAATAATATTATTATCGCTTCCCTTTTGGTCTATTCTTTTATTTTATTCCCCATTATAATATGGAACTAAATGTTGGGGATATTTTTCAGTCCTTCACGGAATTTGTTTTAACCCCCCCCCTGAGCTGACGTCATTAAAGAACGGTCCCTACTATTAGTAGTCCAATCTGAATTGGAGAACTTTGATACTGTTCAGCTAATAATCTAGAACTATAATTAGAATATATAGACGTCAGATATTTCAATGGAACTGGCACTATGCCTTTACTTTTAAAATGGGTTTTTCATGCAGTACCGTTAGGCCTACTATATGACTACATATGTATATAAATGCGGTTCAGTTTCTAGCCAATAAAATTATAAATACACATGTATTAGATTAGTATTAGGCCTACTGAAAATATATTTCTTTTTAAAAAGTCTTATGTAGATCTATGAAACAATTGACAGTAGGCCTACAGCTAGTCCTGAAAAATGTGGGCCAATAAGCCCCAGAGGTTATGATAATTACCATGGAAGTGATTTAAAGTCTAGGCAGACAATAATACAGTATTATAGGCCTAGATTTAGATCTTGAAAGTTCTTCATCGAGAAATTCCCCAGGAATCTAGAGCTAGATCGAGAGTGGATCTAGATGTTTTGTACACTTATAGCTCGAAGAGGGGGAGGAGCGATGAAAATGAAAGGACCTCTTCACTCTTCGAGACTCAGAAACAAAAAAGCAGAAAAGGTCACGAATCCTTTATCATTTTTCATCCTGGTGTAGTACAGTGCATAAAGTACAATATAAAAAATAAAATTAGTAACAATTTCCATGAAAGAAAATGTATAAAATCAGCATAGACTTTGCCGTGGGAGCTACAAACGAGAAGAGAAACTGGACAATTGCTTATGAGGATGGAATTATAAAATTTAGAATATAGTATGAAAGAGTGAGATAAAATTGTGAACTAGCCACTTACAACTTACAACTTAGTTTCAATTACAGAACTATATTTATATCATAATGATATATAAAACATTTTCTTTTCCACGGAACATTACTTACAGTTAGCAGTGTTAGAGCGAGATGTCTCACAAGTGGCAAAAATGAATGATTTCAAGTGCGTGTGTGAAATCATTTTGACTACTCAAACTAAATACAGAAAGAAAAGAAGTTAGACGAAATAACAAATGGAATAAAATAGGCTTTGAAGATCATTTACCAAAGAAACAAACAAACAAACGGAAAACAACATCAAAATAAATGGATCATAAGAAAAGAAACACTGCAACCTACTACTAATGAATCTCGAAAGAACGTTGAAAAGAAAAGAGGAGAAGTAGGCCATGCAGAGAGGATAAAATAATACAGCGCACACAATAATACACACACGGGCGTCTTCTGCTTGGTTTTTCGGTGCCAGGAACCACCTGTAAAATATTATAATGCACCAAGAAGGTGTTACATTGTACTAGGATTTCTTTGCAATACACTCATCGCACATATACCGGGACTGCCAGAGAGTCAACGTTGGCGATTCACGGAGGCTGGTACGCTGGCCGCCGGCCGTCGTCTGCGCGAAGGCATACTCTTAACATTAACAAGCCACTCTCTCTCTCTCTCTCTCTCTCTCTCTCTCTCTCTCTCTCTCTCTCTCTCTCTCTCTCTCTCTCTCTCTCTCTCTCTCTCTCTTTCTCTCTCTCTCTCTCTCTCTCTCTCTCTCTCTCTCTCTTCTCTCTCTCTCTCTCTCTCTCTCTCTCTCTCTCTCTCTCTCTCTCTCTCTCTCTTCTCTCTCTCTCTTTCTCCCTATATATATATATAATAATATATATATATATATATATATATATATATATATATATATATATATATATATATCTCAACAGCTATACTGACTATACACTAAATAATGTTTTAACATTCAGTCATTCAATAACATAATATTAATATTATATAACTATTACTATTACTGTAGGCTACTTGGGATGTGAAGAGAGTAAAATAAAATGTAGATCTAGTTGACCCGCATGTCAGCTCTAATACATGTAGTATTTTTAATAATAGTAATTATACATAATTCAAAGACGACTACTGAACCGTTGGTTCACTCATCTTAATCTATTATAGCCCAAAATACTGCCGGCACAC
>JAXRKP010000781.1:102011-220381 GCA_037039925.1 Doris montereyensis | reverse complement strand
CTTTGGTCTTGTTTTTTGTCATTGGTCTTCTTTTGATATTCTTTTGTCTTTCGATCTTTTTATTGCCTCTGGTTTTGATTTTCGTATTTGGTCTTCTTTTTTGTCTTTGGTCTTCTTTTTTTGTCTTTGGTCTTCTTTTCTTGTTTTTGGTCTTCTTATCCTGTCTTTGATATTTTCGTCTTGTGTTTGGTCTTCTTTTCTTGGCTTTGGTCTTCTTTTCTTGTCTTGAGTCTTCTTTTCTTGTCTTTTCAGTCTTTTTGTCCTTGGTCTTCTTTTCGGTCTTTGGTCTTCTTTCTTTGTCTCTGGTCTTCTTTTCTTGTCTTTGGTCTTGTTTTTGTCCTTGGTTTTCTTATCTTTTTTCTTGTCTTTTGTCTTCTTTTCTTGTTTTCGGTCTTGTTTTTTGTCTTTAGTCTTCTTTTTTGTCTTTGGTCTTCTTTTCCTGTCTTTGATATTCTCTTTTTGTCTTTGGTCTTCTTTTCCTGTCTTTGGTCTTCTTTTCTTGTTTTTGGTCTTCTTTTCTTCTCTTTGGTCTTCTTTTCTTGTCCTTGGTCTTTTTTCTTACTTTTGGTCATCTTTTTGTGGGGTTTTCTTGTTCGTCTCTGGTCTTCTTCTTTGTCTTTGGTCTTTTTTTGTCTTTGGTCTTGTCGTTTCAGGTCTTTTTTATGTCTTTGGTCTTTTTTTTGTCATTTGTCTTTTTTTTAGTCTTTGGTCCTTTTTTCTCTTTCTTCTTCTTTTTCAGTCCTTGATTTTCTCTTCCTGTCTTCGGTGTTCTTCTCTTGTCTTTGGTCTTATTTTATTATCTTTTATGGTTTGGTTTGTTCTTTCGTCTTTTTTTCCTGTCTGTAGTCTTCTTTTCTTGTCTTTGGTCTTCTTTTCTGTCTTTGGTGTATGTTCTTGTCCTTGGTCTTCTTTTCTTGTTATTGGTCTTCTTTTTTGATGTTTTTTTGTCTTTTGATTCTTTTATTGCCTCTGGTATTAATTTTCGTATTTGGTCTTCTTTTTTGTCTTCGGTCTTCTTTTATGTCTTTGGTATTCTTTTCTTGTCTTTGATATTTTCTTCTTGTGTTTGTTGTTCTTTTCTTGGCTTTGGTCTTCTTTTCTTGTCCTGGGTCTTCTTTTCTAGTCTTTTCAGTCTTTTATGTCCTTGGTCTTCTTTTCGGTCTTTGGTCTTCTTTCTTTGTCTCTGGTCTTCTTTTCTTGTCTTTGGTCTTGTTTTTGTTCTAGGTTTTCTTTTCTTTTTTCTCTTTTTTCTTGTCTTTAGTCTTCTTTTCTTGTTTTCGGTCTTGTTTTTTGTCTTTAGTCTTCTTTTTGTTTTTGGTCTTCTTTTCCTGTCTTTGGTCTTCTTTTCTTGTTTTTGGTCTTCTTTTCTTCTATTTGGTCTTCTTTTCTTGTCTTTGGTCTTTTTTCTTACTTTTGGTCATCTTTTTGTGGGGTTTTCTTGTTCGTCTCTGGTCTTCTTCTTTGTCTTTGGTCTTTTTTTGTCTTTGGTCTTGTTGTTTTAGGTCTTTTTTATGTCTTTGGTCTTTTTCTTTGTCATTTGTCTTTTTTTTAGTCTTTGGTCCTTTTTTTTCTCTTTCTTCTTTTTTTCAGTCCTTGATTTTCTCCTCCTGTCTTCGGTGTTCTTCTCTTGTCGTTGGTCCTATTTTATTATCTTTGGTGTTTTGGTTTGTTCTTTCGTCTTCTTTTCCTGTCTGTATTCTTCTTTTCTTGTCTTTGGTCTTCTTTTCTTGTTATTGGTCTTCTTTTTTGATGTTTTTTTTGTCTTTTGATCTTTTTATTGCCTCTGGTTTTGATTTTCTTTGGTCTTCTTTTTTCCTTGGTCTTCTTTTTTTGTCTTTGGTCTTCTTTTCTTGTCTTTGGTCTTCTTTTCCTGTCTTTGATCTTTTCTTTCTTTGGTCTTCTTTTCTTGGCTTTGGTCTTCTTTTCTTGTCTTTGGTCTTCTTTTCTTGTCTTTTTTTCTTTTTTCTTGTCTTTGGTCTTCTTTTCGGTCTTTTTTTGTTTCTTCTTTTCTTTGTCTTTGGTCTTCTTTTTCTTGTCTTTCTTTTTTTCTTTTCTTGTTTTTGGTTTGATATTCTTCTTGGTCTTTCTTTTTTTGTCTTTGGTCTTCTTTTCTTGTATTTGGTCTTTTTTTTGTCTTTTTTTGGGTCTTCTTTTCTTGTCTTTGGTCTTTTTTTTTTTTGTATTTGGTCTTCTTTTGTTTATTTTTTTCGTCTTCTTCTTTTTGTCTTGGTCTTTTCATGTCTTTGGTCTTCTTTTCTTATGTTTGGTCTTCTTGTCTGGTCTTTGGTCTTTTTCTTGTCTTTGTTCTTGTTTTTGTCTTTCTTTCTATTTTGTCTTTGTTCTTCTTTTTTGTCGTTGGTCTTCTTTTCTTGTATTTGGTCTTCTTTTTCTTGTTTTTTGTCTTCTTTTTTGTCTTTGTCTTTTTTCTTGTCTTTGGTCTTCTTTTCTTATGTTTGGTCTTCTTTTTCTTTTTTTCTTTCTTTTCTTGTCTTTGGCCTTCTGTTTTTTTCACTCTTCTTCTTTTCTTGTCTTTGTCTTCTTTTCTTGTCTTTTGGTCTTCTTTTCTTGTCTTTTTCTTGTTTTTGTCTTTCGTCTTCTATTTTGTCTTTGTTCTTCTTTTTTTGTCTTTGGTCTTCTTTTCTTGTTTTAGTCTTCTTTGTCTTTTTTGGTCTTCTTTTTTGTCTTTTCTTTTCTTTGTCTTTGGTCTTCTTTTCTTGTTTTGGTCTTTTTTCTTGTCTTGGGTCTTTTTTGTTGTCTTGGTCTTTTTTGTCTTTGGTCTTCTTTTGTGGTCTTTTTTTGTCTTTGGTCTTCTTTTTTTTGTCTTTGCTCCTCTTTTCTTGTCTTTTTTTTTTGTATTTGGTCTTTTTTTTTGTTTTTTTGGTCTTCTTTTTTATCCTGGTCTTTTCTTGTATTTGGTCTTCTTTTCTTGTCTTGGGTCTTTTTTGTTGTCTTGTTCTTTTTTTGTCTTTGGTCTTTTTTTTTTCTTTGGTCTTCTTTTTTTTGTCTTTGCTCCTCTTTTCTTGTCTTTGGTATTTTTTTTGTATTTGGTCTTCTTTTTTTCTTCTTTTTTTTCGTCTTCTTTCTTTGTCTTGGTCTTTTCTTTGTCTTTGGTCTTCTTTTCTTTTGTTTGGTCTTCTTTTCTGGTCTTCTTTTTTGTCCTTGTTCTTTGTCTTTCGTGTTCTATTTTGTCTTTGTTCTTCTTGCTCTTCTTTTCTTGTTTTTCGTCCTCTTTTTCTTTTTTTGGTCTTTTTTTGTTCAATATCACTACGCCTCAATTGGCCTCCAATTTGATATCACTACGCGGCTTGAATCGTCCTCTAATTCGATATCCCTACGCGGCCTCAAACGTCATCTAATTCGATATCACTACGTGACCTCAATCGTCCTCTAATTCGATATCACTACGCTGCATCAATCGTCCTCTAATTCGATATCACAACGCGGCCTCAATCGTCCTCTAATTCGATATCACTACGCGGCCTGAATTGTCCTCTTATTCCATATCACTACGCCGCCTCAATCGTCCTCTAATTCGATATACTATGTGACCTCAATCGTCCTCTAATTAGATATCACTACGCGGCCTCAATCGTCCTCTAATTAGATATCACTACGCGGCCTCAATCGTCCTCTAATTAGATATCACTACGCGGCCTCAATCGTCCTTTAATTCCATATCACTAGGCCTCATTCGGCCTGTAATTCAATATCACTACGCGGCCTCAATCCTCTTCTAATTCGATATCACTACGCGTCCTCAATCGTCTTCTAATTCGATATCACTACGCGGCCTCAATCGTCCTTTAATTCCATATCACTACGCCTCATTCGGCCTGTAATTCAATATCACTACGCGGCCTCAATCGTCTTCTAATTCGATATCACTACGCGGCCTCAATCGTTCTTTAATTGTATATGACAACGCGACCTCAATCGTCCTCTAATTCGATATCATTCCGCCTGAAGTAGTACCTACCATACATAAAGAAATAGTACGTACGAAACATAAAGAAGTAGTACCTACGAGGCATAAAGAAATAGTTCTTACAAGGCAGAAAAAGTAGTACCCTCCAGGCATAAAGAAGTAGTACCTACGAGACATAAAGAAGTAGTACCTAACAGACTTAAAGAAATAGTACCTACCAGACGTAAAGAAGTAGTACCTATCGGACATAAAGAAGTAGTACCCACCAGACATAAAGAAATAGTTCCTACAAGACAGAAAAAATAGTACCTACCAGGCATAAAAAAGTAGTACCTACCAGACATAAAGAAGTAGTACCTACGAGACATAAAGAAGTAGTACCTAACAGGCATAAAGAAATAGTTCCTACAAGACAGAAAAAGTAGTACCTACCGGACATAAAGAAATAGTACTTACCAGACATAAAGACGTTGTACTTACCAGACATATCTTGTTTTTGATCTTCTTTTTTTGTCTTTGGTCTTCTTTTCTTGTGTTTGGTCTTCTTTTCTTGTGTTTGGTCTTCTTTTCTTTTCAATACATATCAATACGCAAAGTAGTACCAACCAGACATAAAGAAGTAGTACCTACCAGACATAAAAATGGTCTTCTTTTCTTGTCTTTGTTCTTGTTTTTGTCTTTCGTCTTCTATTTTGTCTTTTGTTCTTCTTTTTTGTTGTTGTTCTTCTTTTCGTGTATTTGGTCTTCTTCTTTTTTTTGGTCTTCTTTTTTGTCTTGGTCTTTTCTTGTCTTTGGTCTTCTTTTCTTGTGTTTGGTCTTTTTTTCTTGTTTGTTGTCTTCTTTTCTTGTCTTGGTTTTTTGTTGTTGTCTTGATCTTTTTTTGTATTTGGTCTTCTTTTCTTGTCTTTGGTCTTCTTTATTTTGTGTCTTTTGTCTTTGGTCTTCTTTTTGTCTTTGGTCTTCTTTTCTTGTCTTTGGTATTTTTTTGTATTTGTTCTTCTTATTTCTCGTTTTTGGTCTTCTTTTTTGTCTTGCTCCTTGCTTGTCTTTGGTCTTCTTTTCTTGTGTTTGGTCTTTTGTTCTTGTTTGTTGTCTTCTTTTCTTGTCTTGGGTCTTTCTTGTTGTTGTGATCTTTTTTTGTTGTATTTGGTCTTCTTTTCTTGTCTTTGGTCTTCTTTATTTTGTGTCTTTTTTGTCTTTGGTCTTTTGTTTGTCTTTGGTCTTTTGTTTGTCATTGGTCTTGTTTTTTGGTCTTTCGGTCTTCTTATTTGTCTTTGGTCTTGTTTTTTGTCATTGGTCTTCTTTTTTGATATTCTTTTGTCTTTCGATCTTTTTATTGCCTCTGGTTTTGATTTTCGTATTTGGTCTTCTTTTTTGTCTTTGGTCTTCTTTTTTGTCTTTGGTCTTCTTTTCTTGTTTTTGGTCTTCTTATCCTGTCTTTGATATTTTCGTCTTGTGTTTGGTCTTCTTTTCTTGGCTTTGGTCTTCTTTTCTTGTCTTGAGTCTTCTTTTCTTGTCTTTTCAGTCTTTTTTGTCCTTGGTCTTCTTTTCGGTCTTTGGTCTTCTTTCTTTGTCTCTGGTCTTCTTTTCTTGTCTTTGGTCTTGTTTTTGTCCTTGGTTTTCTTATCTTTTTTTCTTGTCTTTTGTCTTCTTTTCTTGTTTTCGGTCTTGTTTTTTGTCTTTAGTCTTCTTTTTTGTCTTTGGTCTTCTTTTCCTGTCTTTGATATTCTCTTTTTGTCTTTGGTCTTCTTTTCCTGTCTTTGGTCTTCTTTTCTTGTTTTTGGTCTTCTTTTCTTCTCTTTGGTCTTCTTTTCTTGTCCTTGGTCTTTTTTTCTTACTTTTGGTCATCTTTTTGTGGGGTTTTCTTGTTCGTCTCTGGTCTTCTTCTTTGTCTTTGGTCTTTTTTTGTCTTTGGTCTTGTCGTTTCAGGTCTTTTTTATGTCTTTGGTCTTTTTTTTGTCATTTGTCTTTTTTTTAGTCTTTGGTCCTTTTTTTCTCTTTCTTCTTCTTTTTCAGTCCTTGATTTTCTCTTCCTGTCTTCGGTGTTCTTCTCTTGTCTTTGGTCTTATTTTATTATCTTTTATGGTTTGGTTTGTTCTTTCGTCTTTTTTCCTGTCTGTAGTCTTCTTTTCTTGTCTTTGGTCTTCTTTTCTGTCTTTGGTGTATGTTCTTGTCCTTGGTCTTCTTTTCTTGTTATTGGTCTTCTTTTTTTGATGTTTTTTTGTCTTTTGATTCTTTTTATTGCCTCTGGTATTAATTTTCGTATTTGGTCTTCTTTTTTGTCTTCGGTCTTCTTTTATGTCTTTGGTATTCTTTTCTTGTCTTTGATATTTTCTTCTTGTGTTTGTTGTTCTTTTCTTGGCTTTGGTCTTCTTTTCTTGTCCTGGGTCTTCTTTTCTAGTCTTTTCAGTCTTTTATGTCCTTGGTCTTCTTTTCGGTCTTTGGTCTTCTTTCTTTGTCTCTGGTCTTCTTTTCTTGTCTTTGGTCTTGTTTTTGTTCTAGGTTTTCTTTTCTTTTTTTTCTCTTTTTTCTTGTCTTTAGTCTTCTTTTCTTGTTTTCGGTCTTGTTTTTTGTCTTTAGTCTTCTTTTTTGTCTTTGGTCTTTCTTCTTTTATTCTTTTTCTCTTTTTTGTCTTTGGTCTTCTTTTCTTGTTTTTTTTTGTCTTTTCTTCTTCTTTTCTTCTATTTGGTCTTCTTTTCTTGTCTTTGGTCTTTTTTTCTTACTTTTGGTCATCTTTTTGTGGGGTTTTCTTGTTCGTCTCTGGTCTTCTTCTTTGTCTTTGGTCTTTTTTTGTCTTTGGTCTTGTTGTTTTAGGTCTTTTTTATGTCTTTGGTCTTTTTCTTTGTCATTTGTCTTTTTTTTAGTCTTTGGTCCTTTTTTTCTCTTTCTTCTTCTTTTTCAGTCCTTGATTTTCTCCTCCTGTCTTCGGTGTTCTTCTCTTGTCTTTGGTCCTATTTTATTATCTTTGGTGTTTTGGTTTGTTCTTTCGTCTTCTTTTCCTGTCTGTATTCTTCTTTTCTTGTCTTTGGTCTTCTTTTCTTGTTATTGGTCTTCTTTTTGTCTGTTTTTTTTTTTTCGTCTTTTGATCTTTTTCTTGTCTCTGGTTTTGATTTTCTATTTGGTCTTCTTTTTTGTCTTTTGGTCTTCTTCTTTTTGTATTTGGTCTTCTTTTCTTGTTTTGGTCTTCTTTTCCTGTCTTTTTCTTTTTTGTTTTCTTCTTGTGTTTGGTCTTCTTTTCTTGTCTTTTGTCTTGGGTCTTCTTTTCTTGTCTTTGGTTTTTTTTTCTTTTTGGTCTTCTTTTTTGTCTTTGGTATTTTTTTCTGTCTTCTTTTTTGTCTTTGGTCTTCTTTTTTTGTCTTTGGTCTTTTGTCTTTGTCTTCTTTTCCTTCTTTGATATTTTCTTTTTCTTGTGTCTTCTTTTCTTGTCTTTGTCTTTTTTTCTTGTCTTCTTTTTTGTCTTTGGTCTTCTTTTCTTGTCTTTGGTCTTCTTTTATCTTTGTCTTTCTTGTCTTCTTTTTGTCTTGGTCTTCTTTCTTCTTTGGTCTTTTTTTGTATTTGGTCTTCTTTTGTTTATTTTTTCGTTTCTTCTTTTGTCTTGGTCTTTTCATGTCTTTGGTCTTCTTTTCTTATGTTTGGTCTTCTTGTCTGGTCTTTGGTACTCTTTTCTTGTCTTTGTTCTTTTTTTGTCTTTCGTCTTCTTTCTTTGTTCTTCTTTTTTATCACTACGGTCTTCTTTTTGTATTTGGTCTTCTTTTTCTTTTTTTCTTTTTCTTTCTTTTCTTGTCTTTGGTCTTCTTTTCTTGTGTTTGGTCTTTTTTCTTGTCTTTGGTCTTTTCTTGTCTTTGGCCTTCTGTTTTTGTCTTCGTCTTTTCTTGTCTTTGGTCTTTTTTCTTGTGTTTGGTCTTCTTTTCTTGTCTTTCTTCTTGTTTTTGTCTTTCGTCTTCTATTTTGTCTTTGTTCTTCTTTTTTGTCGTTGGTCTTCTTTTCTTGTATTTAGTCTTTTGTCTGTTTTTTTTGGTCTTTTCTTGTCTTTGGTCTTCTTTTCTTGTTTGTGGTCTTTTCTTGTCTTGGGTCTTTTTTGTTGTCTTGGTCTTTTTTGTCTTTGGTCTTCTTTTTTGTGGTCTTTTTTATCTTTGGTCTTCTTTTTTGTCGTAGCTCCTCTTTTCTTGTCTTTGTTTTTTTTTGTATTTGGTCTTCTTTTTTTTTTTTTATGTCTTCTTTTTTATCCTGGTCTTTTCTTGTATTTGGTCTTCTTTTCTTGTCTTGGGTCTTTTTTGTTGTCTTGGTCTTTTTTTGTCTTTGGTCTTTTTTTTATCTTTGGTCTTCTTTTTTGTCTTTGCTCCTCTTTTCTTGTCTTTGGTATTTTTTTGTATTTGGTCTTCTTTTTTTCGTTTTTTCGTCTTCTTTCTTTGTCTTGGTCTTTTCTTGTCTTTGGTCTTCTTTTCTTTTGTTTGGTCTTCTTTTCTGGTCTTCTTTTTTTGTCCTTGTTCTTTGTCTTTCGTGTTCTATTTTGTCTTTGTTCTTCTTGCTCTTCTTTTCTTGTTTTTCGTCCTCTTTTTCTTTTTTTGGTCTTTTTAAAAATTCAATATCACTACGCCTCAATTGGCCTCCAATTTGATATCACTACGCGGCTTGAATCGTCCTCTAATTCGATATCCCTACGCGGCCTCAAACGTCATCTAATTCGATATCACTACGTGACCTCAATCGTCCTCTAATTCGATATCACTACGCTGCATCAATCGTCCTCTAATTCGATATCACAACGCGGCCTCAATCGTCCTCTAATTCGATATCACTACGCGGCCTGAATTGTCCTCTTATTCCATATCACTACGCCGCCTCAATCGTCCTCTAATTCGATATACTATGTGACCTCAATCGTCCTCTAATTAGATATCACTACGCGGCCTCAATCGTCCTCTAATTAGATATCACTACGCGGCCTCAATCGTCCTCTAATTAGATATCACTACGCGGCCTCAATCGTCCTTTAATTCCATATCACTACGCCTCATTCGGCCTGTAATTCAATATCACTACGCGGCCTCAATCGCTTCTAATTCGATATCACTACGCGGCCTCAATCGTCTTCTAATTCGATATCACTACGCGGCCTCAATCGTCTTCTAATTCGATATCACTACGCGGCCTCAATCGTCCTTTAATTCCATATCACTACGCCTCATTCGGCCTGTAATTCAATATCACTACGCGGCCTCAATCGTCTTCTAATTCGATATCACTACGCGGCCTCAATCGTTCTTTAATTGTATATGACAACGCGACCTCAATCGTCCTCTAATTCGATATCATTCCGCCTGAAGTAGTACCTACCATACATAAAGAAATAGTACGTACGAAACATAAAGAAGTAGTACCTACCAGGCATAAAGAAATAGTTCTTACAAGGCAGAAAAAGTAGTACCCTCCAGGCATAAAGAAGTAGTACCTACGAGACATAAAGAAGTAGTACCTAACAGACTTAAAGAAGTAGTACCTACCAGACGTAAAGAAGTAGTACCTATCGGACATAAAGAAGTAGTACCCACCAGACATAAAGAAATAGTTCCTACAAGACAGAAAAAAGTAGTACCTACCAGGCATAAAAAAGTAGTACCTACCAGACGTAAAGAAGTAAACCGGACATAAAGATGTAGTACCCACCAGACATAAAGAAATAGTTCCTACAAGACAGAAAAAAGTAGTACATACCAGACATAAAGAAGTAGTACCTACGAGACATAAAGGTAGTACCTAACAGGCATAAAGAAATAGTTCCTACAAGACAGAAAAAGTAGTACCTACCGGACATAAAGAAATAGTACTTACCAGACATAAAGACGTTGTACTTACCAGACATATCTTGTTTTTGATCTTCTTTTTTTGTCTTTGGTCTTCTTTTCTTGTGTTTGGTCTTCTTTTCTTGTGTTTGGTCTTCTTTTCTTTTCAATACATATCAATACGCAAAGTAGTACCAACCAGACATAAAGAAGTAGTACCTACCAGACATAAAAATGGTCTTCTTTTCTTGTCTTTGTTCTTGTTTTTGTCTTTCGTCTTCTATTTTGTCTTTTGTTCTTCTTTTTTGTTGTTGGTCTTCTTTTCGTGTATTTGGTCTTCTTTTTCTGTTTTTTGGTCTTCTTTTTTGTCTTGGTCTTTTCTTGTCTTTGGTCTTCTTTTCTTGTGTTTGGTCTTTTTTTCTTGTTTGTTGTCTTCTTTTCTTGTCTTGGTTTTTTGTTGTTGTCTTGATCTTTTTTTGTATTTGGTCTTCTTTTCTTGTCTTTGGTCTTCTTTATTTTGTGTCTTTTGTCTTTGGTCTTCTTTTTGTCTTTGGTCTTCTTTTCTTGTCTTTGGTATTTTTTTGTATTTGTTCTTCTTATTTCTCGTTTTTGGTCTTCTTTTTTGTCTTGCTCCTTGCTTGTCTTTGGTCTTCTTTTCTTGTGTTTGGTCTTTTGTTCTTGTTTGTTGTCTTCTTTTCTTGTCTTGGGTCTTTCTTGTTGTTGTGATCTTTTTTTGTTGTATTTGGTCTTCTTTTCTTGTCTTTGGTCTTCTTTATTTTGTGTCTTTTTTGTCTTTGGTCTTTTGTTTGTCTTTGGTCTTTAGGGAGCAATAGGAAGCGATGAAGAACGACTAAGAGCGATTAAGAGCGATTAAGAGCGATTAAGAGCGATTCAGAGGGATTAAGAGGATTAAGAGAGATTAAGAGGGATTAAGAGGGATTAAGATGGATTAAGAGGGTTCGACGGGGTTCAAAGGCGTTCAAAGGGGTTCTAAGGGTTCAAAGGGCTTCGACGCGGTTCAAAGGGGTTTAAATTGGTTCAATGGGGTTCAAAGGGGTTGAAAGGGGTTGAAAGGGATTAAAAGGGGTTGAAAAGGATTGAAAGGGGTTCAAAGGGGTTGAAGGGGGGTTGAAAGGGGTTCGAAGGGGTTCGAAGGGGTTCGAAGGGGTTTGAAGGGGTTCGAAGGGGTTCAGGGGTTCAAAAGGGGTTCAAAAGGGTGCGAAGGGGTTCGAAGCGGTTACAAGCGGTTACCAGCGGTTAAAAGCGGTTAAAAGCGGTTACAAGCGGTTAAAAGCGGTAAGAATGGATTAGAAGGGGTTAGAAGGGGTTAGAAGGGGTTAGAAGGAGTTAGAAGGGGTAAGAAGGGGTTATAAGCGGTTCGAAACGGTTCGAAACAGTTCGAAACGGTTCCAAGCGGTTAAAAGCGGTCTAGGGCGGTAGGCAACGGTCTAAGGCGGTCTAGAGCGATAAGCAGTGATAGGCAGCGATAGACAGCGATAGGGAGCGATAGGGAACTATAGGGAGCGATATAAAGGATTAAGAGCGATGAAGAGCGATTAAGAGCGATTAAGAGCGATTAAGAGCGATTAAGAGCGATTCAGAGGGATTAAGAGGGATTAAGAGAGATTAAGAGGGATTAAGAGGGATTCAGAAGGATTCAGAGGGATTAAGAGGGATTAAGAGCGATTAAGAGCGATTAAGAGATTATTAAGACGGATTAAGACGGATTAAGACGACGTTAAGACGGATTAAGACGGATTAAGACGGATTAAGACGGATTAAGACGGATTAAGATGGATTAAGACGGATTAAAAAGACGGATTAAGACGAATTAAGACGGATTAAGACGGATTAAGACGGATTAAGACGGATTAAAACGGATTAAGACGGATTAAGACGGATTAAGAGCGATTAAGACGGATTAACAGCGATTATGACGGATTAAGACGGATTAAGATGGATTAAGACGGATTAAGACGGATTAAGAAGGATTAAGACGAAG
The DNA here is from genome assembly GCA_037039925.1 of Doris montereyensis. NCBI lineage: Eukaryota > Metazoa > Mollusca > Gastropoda > Nudibranchia > Dorididae > Doris > Doris montereyensis. The sequence goes on along the minus strand of JAXRKP010000781.1, from coordinate 208,671 downwards.
ACGGATTAAGACGGATTAAGACGGATTAAGACGGATTAAAACGGATTAAGACGGATTAAGACGGATTAAGACGGATTAAGATAGATTAAGACGAATTAAGACGGATTAAGAGATTAAAAGGCATTAAGAGGGATTAAGAGAAATGGGGATTAATTGAAAGGTTCAATTGGGGTGAAAATGGGGTTTAATGGGTTCAATGGGGTTCAATGAGGTTTAATGGGGTTTAATGGGGTTCAATGGGGTTCAATGGGGTTCAATGGGGTTCATTGGGGTGCAAAAGGGTGCAAACGGGTGCAAAGGGGTGCAAAGGGGTTCAAAGGGGTTCAAAAGTGTTAAAGGGGTTCAAAGGGGTTCAAAGAGGTTGAAAGGGGTTGAAAGGGGTTCAAAGGGGTTTAAAGTGGTTGAAAGGGGTTCAAAGGGGTTCAAAGGGGTTCAAAGGGGTTCAAAGGGGTTCAAAGGTGTTCAAAGGGGTTCAATGGGGTTCAATGGGTTCAATGGGGTTCAATGGGGTTCAATGGGGTTCTATGGGGTTCAATGGTGTTCGAAGAGGTTCAAAGGGGTTCAAAGCGGTTCAAAGGGGTTCAAATGGGTTCAACGGGGTTCCAAGGGTTCAAAGGGGTTCAAAGAGGTTCAAAGGGGTTCAAAAGGGTTCAAATGAGTTCAAAGGGGTCAAAGGGGTTCAAAGGGGTTCAAAGGGGTTCAAATGGGTTCAAAGGGGTTCAAAGGGGTTCGAAGCGGTTACAAGCGGTTAAAAGCGGTTACAAGCGGTTAAAAGCGGTGAGAATGGATTAGAAGGGGTTAGAAGGGGTTAGAAGGGGTTAGAGGGCTTAGAAGGGGTTATAAGCGGTTAGAAACGGTTCGAAAACGGTTCGAAACGGTTCGAAGCGGTTGTAAGCGGTCTAGGGCGGTAGGCAACGGTCTAAGGCGGTTTAGAGCGATAGGCAGCGATAGGCAGCGATAGGAGACGATAGGGAACTATAGGGAGCGATAGGGAGCGGTGAAGAGCGATTAAGAGCGATTAAGAGCGATTAAGAACGATTAAGAGCGATTCAGAAGGATTAAGAGGGATTAAGAGGGATTAAGAGCGATTAAGAGCGATTCAGAAGGATTAAGAGGGATTAAGAGGGATTAAGAGATTCAAGAGGGATTAAGAGGGATTCAGAGGGATTAAGAGGGATTAAGAGCGATTAAGAGCGATTAAGAGCGATTAAGACGGATTAAGACGGATTAAGACGGGTCAAGACGGATTAAGAGGGATTAAGAGGGATTAAGAGGGATCAAGAGGGATTAAGACGGATTAAGACGGATTAAGACGGATTAAGACGGAATTAAGACGGATTAAGGCGGATTAAGACGGATTAAGACGGATTAAGACGGATTAAGAAGGATTAAGGCGAATTAAGACGGATTAAGACGGACGAAGACGGATTAAGACGGATCAAGCGCGATTAAGACGGATTAAGACGGATTAAGAGCGATTAAGACAGATTAAGACGGATTAACAGCGATTAAGACGGATTAAGACGGATTAAGAGTAGATTAAAACGGATTAAGATAGATTAAGAGTAGATTAAAACGGATTAAGAGGGATTAAGAGGGATTAAGAGGGATTAAGAGGGACTAAGAGGAATTAAGAGGGATTAAGAGGGATTAAGAGCGATTAAGAGCGATTGAGAGCGATTGAGAGCGATTGAGAGCGATTGAGAGCGATTGAGAAATTGAGAAATGGGGTTTAATGGGGTTTTAATGGGGTTCAATGCTGTTCAATGAGGTTTAATGAGGTTTAATGGGGTTTAATGGGGTTCAATGGGGTTCAATGGGGTTCAATAGGGGTTCATTGGGTGCAAAGGGGTGCAAAGGGGTTCAAAGGCGTTCAAAGGGGTTCAAAGGGGTTCAATGGGGTTCAAAAGGGTTCAAAGGGGTTCAAAGGGGTTCAAAGGGGTTCAGGGGGATTCAAAATGGGTTCAAAGGGGTTCAAAGGGGTTCAAAGGTGTTCAAATGTGTTCAATGGGTTCAATGGGTTCAATGGGGTTCAATGGGGTTCAATGGGGTTCAATGGGGTTCAATGGGGTTCAATGGGGTTCAATGGGGTTCAATGGGGTTCAATGGGGTTCAAATGGGGTTCAATGGGGTTCAATGGGGTTCAATTCGGTTCAATGGGGTTCAATGGGGTTCAATGGGGTTCAATGGGGTTCAATGGGGTTCAGAAAGGGGTTCAATGGGGTTCAATGGGTTCAAAGGGGTTGGAAGGGGTTTAAAGGGGTTCAACGGGGTTCAAAGGCGTTCAAAGGGGTTCAAAGGGGCTCAAAGGGGTTGAAAGGGGTTGAAAGGGATTGAAAAGGGGTTGAAAGGGGTTGAAAGGGGTTCAAAGGGGTTGAAGGGGGTTGAAAGGGTTCGAATTAGACGGGTTCGAAGGGGTTTGAAGGGGTTCGAAGGGGCTCGAAGGGTTCAAAGGTGTTCAAAAAAGGTTCAAAAGGCTTCAAAATGAGGGTTCGATTAAGGGGTTCGAATGCGGTTACAAGCGGTTACAATGCGGTTAAAAGGGGTTAAAAGGGGTTACAAGCGGTTAAAGCGGTAAGAGTGGATTAGAAGGGGTTAGAGGGTGTTAGAAGGGGTTCAGACGGGGTAAGAAGGGGTTATAAGCGGTTCAAACGGTTCGAAACAGTTCAAGAAACGGTTCCAAAGACGGTTAAAAAGCGGTTCTAGGGCGGTAGATTCAAAAGGGTTCAAGGCGGTCTAAGCGATCAACAGTGATTAGGCAGCGATAGGCAGCAATAGGGTTCGATAGGGAACTATTAAGGGGCAATTAAGAGGGAAGTTGATGAAGAACGACTAAGAGCGATTAAGAGCGATTAAGAGCGATTAAGAGCAATTCAGAGGGATTAAGATTGGGTTAAGAGAGATTAAGAGGGATTAAGAGGGATTAAGATGGATTAAGGGGTTCAATGGGGTTCAATAGCGTTCAAAGGGGTTCTAAGGGGTTCAAAGGGGTTCAACGCGGTTCAAAGGGGTTTAAATTGGTTCAATGGGGTTCAAAAAGGGGTTGAAAGGGGTTGAAAGGGATTAAAAAGGGGTTGAAAGGGATTGAAAGGGGTTCAAAGGGGTTGAAAAAGGGTTGAAAGGGGTTCAAAGGGGTTCGAAGGGGTTCAAAGGGGTTCAAAGGGGTTCAAAGGGGTTCAAAGGGGTTCAAAAAGGTTCAAAAGGGTTCGAAGGGGTTCGAAGCGGTTACAATGCAATGGTTACAAGCGGTTAAAAGCGGTTAAAAGCGGTTACAAGCGGTTAAAAGCGGTAAGAATGGATTAGAAGGGGTTAGAAGGGGTTAGAAGGGGTTCAAAGGTTAGAAGGGGTAAGAAGGGGTTATAAGCGGTTCGAAACGGTTCAATGAAACAGTTCGAAACGGTTCCAAGCGGTTAAAAGCGGTCTACGGCGGTAGGCAACGGTCTAAAGGCGGTCTAGAGCGATTGGCAATGTAAATAGGCAGCGATTGACAGCGATAGGGAGCGATAGGGAACTATAGGGAGCGATAGGAAGCGATGAAGAGCGACTAAGAGCGATTAAGAGCGATTAAGAGCGATTAAGAGCGATTCAGAGGGATTAAGAGGTATTAAGAGAGATTAAGAGGGATTAAGAGGGATTCAGAAGGATTCAGAGGTTCAATGATTCAGAGGGATTCAAGAGCGATTAAGAGGATTAAGAGGGATTAAGACGCGATTAAGACGTTTAAGACGGGGTTAAGACGGATTAAGACGGATTAAGACGGATTAAGAAGGATTAAGACGGGTTAAGAAAGGATTAAGGGGGTTGAAGACGGATTAAGACGGATTAAGAAGGGTTAAGACGGATTAATGTTAAGACGGATTAAGACGGTTAAGACGGATTAAATGACGGTTTAAGACGAAGGGGATTAAGACGGATTAAGACGGTTATGAAGATTAAAGAAACGGATTAAAATGGATTAAGACGGATTAAGACGGATTAAGATAGATTAAGAAGGATTAAGACGGATTAAGAGGGATTAAAAGGGATTAAGAGGGATTAAGAGGGATTAAAAGGGATTAAGAGGGATTAAGAGGGATTCAAGGGGAATAAGAGGGACTAAGAGGGACTAAGAGCGATTGAGAGCGATTGAAGAGCGATTGAGAGCGATTGAGAGCGATTAAGAACGATTAAGAGCGATTAAGACGGATTAAGACGGATTAAGACGGATTAAGAGGGATTAAGAGGGATTAAGACAGATTAAGAGGGATTAAGAGCGATTAAGACGGATTAAGACGGATTAAGACGGGATTAAGACGGATTAAGACGGATTAAGACGGATTAAGACGGATTAAGATAGATTAAGACGGATTAAGACGGATTAAGACGGATTAAGACGGATTAAGACGGATTAAGAGGGATTAAGAGGGATTAAGAGGATTAAGATTAAGAGGGATTAAGAGGGACTAAGACGGATTAAGAGGGATTAAGAGGGATTAAGAGCGATTGAGAGGATTGAGAGGATTGAGAGCGATTGAGACGGATTGAGACGGATTAAGACGGGTTAAGACGGATTAAGAGGGATTAAGAGGATTAAGACGGATTAAGACGGATTAAGAGGATTAAGACGGATTAAGACGGATTAAGACGGATTAAGAGGATTAAGACGATTAAGACGAATTAAGACGGATTAAGACGGATTAAGACGGATTAAGACGGATTAAGAGCGATTAAGACGGATTAAGACGGATTAAGACGATTAAGACGGATTAAGAGGAATTAAGACGGATTAAAAGGGATTAAGACGGATTAAGAGGGATTAAGACGGATTAAGATAGATTAAGAGTAGATTAAGACGGATTAAGAGGGATTAAGAGGGATTAAGAGATTAAGATTATTAAGAAGGATTAAGAGGGATTAAGAGGGATTAAGACGGAGTAAGAGGGATTAAGAGGGATTAAGGCGATTAAGAATTAAGAGGATTGAGAGCGATTGAGAGCGATTGAGAGACGATTGAGAGCGATTGAGAATTGAGATGAGGTTAAGAATGAGGGTTCAATTAAGAGGGTTCAATGGGGATTAATGAGGGATTAAGAGGGATTAATTGGGAGTTAAGGGATTCAATTAAGGGGTTCAATGGGGTTCAATGGGGTTCAAAGACGGATTAAGACGGATCAAGTTCATTGGGGTTCAAAGGGGTTCAAAGCGATTGAGAAAAGGGGTTCAATGGGGTTCAAAGGGGTTCAATGGGGTTCAAAGGGGTTCAAAGGGGTTCAATGGGGTTCAGGGATTTGGGTTAAAAGGGGTTCAAAGGGGTTCAAAGGGGTTCAAAGGGGTTCAAAGGGGTTCAAAGGGGTTCAAAGGGTTCAAAGGTGTTCAAAGGTGTTCAAAGGGGTTCAATGGGGTTCAATGAGTTCAATGGGGTTCAATGGGGTTCAATGGGGTTCTATGGGGTTCAATGGTGTTCAAAGGGGTTCAAAGGGGTTCAAAGCGGTTCAAAGGGGTTCAAATGGGTTCAACGGGGTTCCAAGGGTTCAAAGGGTTCAAAGAGGTTCAAAGGGGTTCAAAAGGGTTCAAATGAGTTCAAAGGGGTTCAAAGGGGTTCAAAGGGGTTCAAAGGGGTTCAAATGGGTTCAAAAGGGTTCAAAGGGGTTCAAAGGCAAGGTTAAAAGCGGTTACAAAGCGGTTAAAAGCGGTGAGAATGGATTAGAAGGGGTTAGAAGGGGTTAGAAGGTCTTAGAAGGGCTTAGAATGGGTTATAAGCGGTTAGAAACGGTTCGAAACGGTTCGAAACGGTTCGAAGCGGTTGTAAGCGGTCTAAGGCGGTTTAGAGCGATAGGCAGCGATAGGCAGCGATAGGAAGCGATAGGGAACTATAGGGAGCGATAGGGAGCGGTGAAGAGCGATTAAGAGCGATTAAGAGCGATTAAGAACGATTAAGAGCGATTCAGAGGGATTAAGAGGGATTAAGAGGGATTAAGAGGGATTAACAGGGATTAAGAGCGATTAAGAGCGATTAAGAAACGGTTCGATTCAAGACGGATTAAGACGGATTAAGACGGGTCAAGACGGATTAAGAGGGAACTAAGAGGGATTAAGAGGGATCAAGAGGGATTAAGACGGATTAAGACGGATTAAGAACGAATTAAGAAGACGGATTAAGACGGATTAAGACGGATTAACAAGGATTAACAAGGATTAACAAGGATTAAGGCGAATTAAGACGGATTAAGACGGACGAAGACGGATTAAGACGGATTAAGACGGATTAAGAGCGATTAAGACGGATTAAGACGGATCAACAGCGATTATTAAAACGGATTAAGACGGATTAAGACGGATTAAGACGGATTAAGACGGATTAAGACGGATTAAGAGCGATTAAGACGGATTAAGAGGGATTAAGAACGGATTAAGATAGATTAAGACGGATTAAGATTAAGAAGATTAAGACGGATTAAGACGGATTAAGACGGATTAAGAGGGATTAAGAGGATTAAGAGGGAATTAAGAGGGATTAAGAGGGATTAAGAGGGATTGAGAGGGATTGAGATTAGGGATTGAGAGCGATTGAGAGCGATTGAGGTTAAGCGATTGAGAGCGATTGAGGTTTAAGTGATTGAGAAATGGGGTTAAATGGGGTTTTAATGGGGTTCAATGGGGTTCAATGCGGTTTTAATGAGGTTTAATGGGGTTTAATTAAGGGTTCAATGGGGTTCAATGGGGTTCAATTCAAGGGGATTCAATGGGATTAAGAGGGGTTCAAAAAGAGGTTCAAGGGGTTCAATGGGTTCAAAGGGGTTCAAAGGGTTCAATGGGGTTCAATGGGTTCAAAGGGGTTCAATTGGGTTCAAAGGGGATTCAAAGGGGTTCAAAGGGGTTCAAAGGGGTTCAATGGGAAAGGGTTCAAAGGGGTTCAAAGGGTTTCAAAAGAGGGTTCAAAGGGTTCAAGGGTTCAAAAGGGGTTCAAAATGTGTTCAATGGTTTAATCGGTTCAAGGGGTTCAATGGGGGTTCAAAGGGTTCAATGGGGTTCAATGGGTTCAATGGGGTTCAATGGGGTTCAATGGGGTTCAATTCAAAGTTCAATGGGGTTCAATGGGGTTCAATGGGGTTCAATGGGGTTCAATGGGGTTCAATGGGGTTCAATGGGGTTCAATGGGGTTTAATGGGTTCAATGGGTTTAATGGGGTTCAAAGGGGTTCAAAAGGGTTAAAAAGGGTTCAAAGGCTTCAAAAGGGTTCAAAAGGGGTTCAAAGGGATTCAAAGAGGTTGAAAAAGGGTTCAAAAAGGGGTTCAAAGGGGTTAAAAGGGGTTCAAAGGGGTTCAAAGAGGGTTCAAAGGGGTTCAAAGGGGTTCAAAAGGTGTTCAAAGGGGTTCAAATGGGTTCAAAAAGGGGTTCAAAGGGGTTCAATGGGGTTCAATGGTGTTCAATGGGGTTCAATGGTGTTCAAAGGGGTTCAAAGGGGTTCAAAGCGGTTCAAAGGGGTTCAAATGGGTTCAACGGGGTTCCAAGGGTTCAAAGGGGTTCAAAGGGGTTCAAAGGGGTTCAAAAGGGTTCAAATGAGTTCAAAGGGTCAAAGGGGTTCAAAAGGGGTTCAAAGGGGTTCAAATGGGTTCAAAGGGGTTCAAAGGGGTTCAAAGCGGTTACAAGCGGTTAAAAGCGGTTACAAGCAGTTAAAAGCGGTGAGAATGGATTAGAAGGGGTTAGAAGGGGTTAGAAGGTCTTAGAAGGGCTTAGAATGGGTTATAAGCGGTTAGAAACGGTTCGAAACGGTTCGAAACGGTTCGAAGCGGTTGTAAGCGGTCTAGGGCGGTAGGCAGCGGTCTAAGGCGGTTTAGAGCGATAGGCAGCGATGAAGGCAGCGATAGGAAGCGATAGGGAACTATAGGGAGCGATAGGGAGCGGTGAAAGAGCGATTAAGAGCGATTAAGAGCGATTAAGACCGATTAAGAGGGATTAAGAAGAGGGATTAAGAGGGATTAAGAGGGATTAAGAGGGATTAAGACGATTAAGAGCGATTAAGAGCGATTAAGAGCGATTCAGACGGATTAAGACGGATTAAGACGGGTCAAGACGGATTAAGAGGGATTAAGAGGGATTAAGAGGGATCAAGAGGGATTTAAGACGGATTAAGACGGATTAAGACGAATTAAGACGGATTAAGACGGATTAAGACGGATTAAGACGGATTAACAAGGATTAACAAGGATTAACAAGGATTAAGGCGAATTAAGACGGATTAAGACGGATTAAGACGGATTAAGACGGATCAAGACGCGATTAAGACGGATTAAGACGCGATTAAGAGCGATTAAGACGGATTAAGAACGATTAAGATTAATACGGATTAAGACGGATTAAGACGGATTAAGACGGATTAAGACGGATTAAGAGGGATTAAGACGGATTAAGATAGATTAAGATAGATTAAAACGGATTAAGACGGATTAAGAGGGATGAAGAGGGATTAAGAGGGAATAATAGGGATTAAGAGGGACTAAGAGGGATTAAGACGGATTAAGAGGGATTGAGAGGGATTGAGAGCGATTGAGAGCGATTGAGAGCGATTGAGAGCGATTGAGAGTGATTGAAAATGGGGTTAAATGGGGTTTTAATGGGGTTCAATGGGGTTCAATGCGGTTCAATGGGGTTCATTGGGGGTTCAAAAATGGGGTGCAAATGGGTGCAACGGGGTTCAAAAACGGGTTCAAAGGGTTCAAAGGGGTTCAATGGAGTTCAAAAGGGGTTCAAGGGTTCAAAAAGGGTTCAAAGGGGTTCAAAGGGTTCAAAGGGGTTCAATGGGGTTCATTTCAAGGGGTTCTAGGGTTCAAAGTTCATTGGGGTTCAAAGGGGTTCAAAGGGGTTCAAAGGTTTCAAAGGTGTTCAAATTTGTTCAATGGATCAATGGGGTTCAATTCAAAGGGTTCAATGGGGTTCAAGCGGTTCAATGGGGTTCAATGGGGTTCAATGGGGTTCAATGAGGTTCAATGAAGGGGTTCGAAGGGTTTAAAGGGGTTAAGACGGGGTTCAAAGGCGTTCAAAAGGGGTTCAAAGGGCTCAAAGGGGTTGAAAGGGATTGAAAGGGATTGAAAAGGGATTGAAAGGGGTTGAAAGGGGTTGAAAGGGGTTCAAAGGGGTTCAAAGGGGTTCAAAGGTGTTCAAAGGTGTTCAAAGACGGAGATTAGTTCAATGGTTTCAATGGGTTCAATGGGGTTCAATGGGGTTCAATGGGGTTCAATGGGGTTCAATAGGGGTTCAATAGGGTTCAATGGGGTTTAATGGGTTCAATGGGGCTTAGTTCAATGGAGTTCAATGGGGTTCAATGGGGTTCAATGGGGTTCAATAGGGTTCAATGGGGTTAAATTGGGTTCAATTGGGTTCAATGGGGTTCAATGGGGTTCAATGGGTTCAATGGGGTTCAATGGGATTCAATGGGGTTCAATAGGGTTCAATGGGTTCAATGGGGTTCAATGGGGTTCAATGGGGTTCAATGGTGTTCAATGGGGTTCAATGGGGTTCAATGGAGTTCAATGGGGTTCAATGGGGTTCAATGGGGTTCAATGGGTACAGAAGGGGTTCGAAGGAGTTAAAAAGGGGTTCGACGGGGTTCAAAGGCGTTCAAAGGGGTTCAAAGGGGCTTAAAGGGGTTGAAAGGGGTTGAAAGGGATTGAAAAGGGGGTTGAAAGGGTTCAAAGGGGTTGAAGGGGTTGAACGGGGTTCAAAGGGCTTCGACGCGGTTCAAAGGGGTTTAAATTGGTTCAATGGGCTTCAAAGGGGTTGAAAGGGGTTGAAAGGGATTAAAAGGGGTTGAAAAGGATTGAAAGGGGTTGAAAGGGGTTGAAGGGGTTGAAAGGGTTCAAAGGGGTTTGGAGGTTTGAAGGGGTTTGAAGGGGTTCGAATGGGTTCAAAAGGGGTTCAAAAGGGGTTCAAAAGGGTGCGAAGGGTTCAAGCGGTTACAAGCGGTTAAAAGCGGTTAAAAGCGGTTAAAAGCGGTAAGAATGGATTAGAAGGGTTAGAAGGGGTTAGAAGGGGTTAGAAGGAGTTAGAAGGGGTAAGAAGAGGTTATAAGCGGTTCGAAACGGTTCGAAACAGTTCGAAACGGTTCCAAGCGGTTAAAAGACTAGGGCGGTAGGCAACGGTCTAAGGCGGTCTAGAGCGATAGGCAGTGATAGGCAGCGATAGGCAGCGATAGGGAGCGATAGGGAACTATAGGGAGCAATAGGAAGCGATGAAGAACGACTAAGAGCGATTAAGAGCGATTAAGAGCGATTAAGAGCGATTCAGAGGGATTAAGAGAGCTTAAGAGGGATTAAGAGGTATTCAGAAGGATTCAGAGGGATTCAGAGGGATTAAGAGCGATTAAGAGCGATTAAGAGCGATTAAGACGGATTAAGACGTATTAAGACGGGTTAAGACGGTTTAAGACGATTAAGATTAAGACGGATTAAGACGGATTAAGACGGATTAAGACGGATTAAGATGGATTTAGACGGATTAAAAAGGATTAAGGCGGATTAAGACGGATTAAGACGGATTAAGACGGATTAAGACGGATTAAACTTCTTTATGTCTGGTAGGTACTACTTTTTACTGTCTTGTAGGTACTACTTTTTTATGCCTGGTAGGTACTACTTGTTTCTGTCTTGTAGGAACTATTTCTTTATGTCTGGTGGGTACTACATCTTTATGCCCGGTAGGTACTACTTCTTTACGTCTGGTAGGTACTACTTTTTTATGCCTGGTAGGTACTACTTGTTTCTGTCTTGTAGGAACTATTTCTTTATGTCTGGTGGGTGCTACTTCTTTATGTCCGGTAGGTACTACTTCTCTACGTCTGGTAGGTACTACTTCTTTAAGTCTGTTAGGTACTACTTCTTTATGTTTCGTAGGTACTACTTCTTTATGTTTCGTACGTACTGTTTCTTTATGTATGGTAGGTACTACTTCAGGCGGAATGATATCGAATTAGAGGACGATTGAGGTCGCGTAGTCATATACAATTAAAGAACGATTGAGGCCGCGTAGTGATATCGAATTAGAAGACGATTGAGGCCGCATAGTGATATCGAATTAGAAGACGATTGAGGCCGCGTAGTGATATCGAATTAGAAGACGATTGAGGCCGCGTAGTGATATCGAATTAGAAGACGATTGAGGCCGCGTAGTGATATCGAATTAGAAGACGATTGAGACCGCGTAGTGATATTGAATTAGAGGCCGAATGAGGCGTAGTGATATGGAATTAGAGGACGATTGAGGCCGCCTAGTGATATCTAATTAGAGGACGATTGAGGCCGCGTTGTGATATCGAATTAGAGGACGATTGATGCAGCGTAGTGATATCGAATTAGAGGACGATTGAGGTCAGGTAGTGATATCGAATTAGATGACGTTTGAGGCCGCGTAGGGATATCGAATTAGAGGACGATTCAAGCCACGTAGTGATATCAAATTGGAGGCCAATTGAGGCGTAGTGATATTGAATTTTTAAAAAGACCAAAAAAAAGAAAAAGAGGACGAAAAACAAGAAAAGAAGAGCAAGAAGAACAAAGACAAAATAGAACACGAAAGACAAAGAACAAGGACAAAAAAGAAGACCAGAAAAGAAGATCAAACAAAAGAAAAGAAGACCAAAGACAAGAAAAGACCAAGACAAAGAAAGAAGAAGAAAAACGAAAAAAGAAGACCAAATACAAAAAAAACACCAAAGACAAGAAAAGAGGAGCAAAGACAAAAAAGAAGACCAAAGATAAAAAAAAGACAAAAGACAAAAAAAGAGCAAGACAACAAAAAAGACCCAAGACAAGAAAAGACCACAAACAAGAAAAGAAGACCAAACACAAGAAAAGACCAAAAAAACAGACAAAGAAGACTAAATACAAGAAAAGAAGACCAACGACAAAAAAGAAGAACAAAGACAAAATAGAAGACGAAAGACAAAAACAAGAAGAAAGACAAGAAAAGAAGACCAAACACAAGAAAAGAAGACCAAAGACAAGAAAAGACGAAGACAAAAACAGAAGGCCAAAGACAAGAAAAGAAGGCCAAAGACAAGAAAAAAAGACCAAACACAAGAAAACAAGACCAAAAACAAGAAAAGACGAAGACAAAAAGAAGACCAAAAAACAGAAAAAGAAGACCAAATACAAGAAATGAAGACCAACGACAAAAAAAGAAGAACAAAAGACAAAATAGAAGACGAAAGACAAAAACAAGAACAAAGACAAGAAAAGAAGTACCAAAGACCAGACAAGAAGACCAAACATAAGAAAAGAAGACCAAAGACATGAAAAGACCAAGACAAAAGAAGAAGACGAAAAAATAAACAAAAGAAGACAAATACAAAAAAAGACCAAAGACAAGAAAGAAGACCAAAGACAAAAAGAAGACCAAACATAAAAAAACCCACAAAAAAGAAGACCAAAGACAAAAAAGACCAAGACAACAAAAAAGACCCGACAAGAAAAGAAGTCATCATATGAGCTTGAGATTAACTGTAAGACAAAAAGCAATATTCTCAATCTTATTCTTTTATTGTCATCTATGAGCCGAGGACTAATTGCCCTGGAAAATTGAGAGCTCTAGACCGTTTAAGTAAGTGGAAATTTTAAACATAGGAGAAATGATGGGGCCAAAAAAAAACAATTTTAACCATTTTAATTAATGGTCATGATATGAGCTTGAGATTAACTGTAAGACAAAAACAATATCCTAAATCTTCTTCTTTTACCTCATCTGTGAGCTGAGGACTAACTGTCCTAGAAAAATCATTACTCTAGACCTTTTTAGTAAGTGAGAAATTTAAAATATAGGAAAAATGATGTAGCCAAAAAAGGCACGAATTCAACCGTTTTAATTAATGGTCATGATATGAGCTTGAGATTAACAGTGAGATGAAAAAACGGATTCTAAATCTTATTCTTTTATTGTCATCTATGAGCCGAGGACTAATTGTCCTAAGAAACTGAGACCTCTAGATCATTTTAGTCAGTAGGAAATTTTAAACATAGGAGAAATGATGTGGCCAAAAAACAACAATTTTCACCGTTTTAATAAATGGTTATGATATGAGCTTGAGATTAACTGTAAGACAAAAAACAATTTTCTAAATTTTTTTCTTTTCCTTCATCTGCGATCTAAGAACTACCTTTCCTAAAAAATTGAGACCTCTAGACCGTTGTAGTAAATGGGAAATTTTAAACATAGGAGAAATGATGTGGCCAAAAAACAACAATTTTTGCGATTTTAATTAATGGTCATCATATGAGATTGATATTAACTGTAAGACGAAAAGCAATATTCTACATCGTCTTCTTTTAACCTCATCTGTGAACTGAGGACTAGCTGTCTTGGAAAAATCATTACTCTAGACCTTTTAGTAAGTGAGAAATTTAAAATATAAGAGAAATGAATGTAGCCAAAAAGGCACAAATTCAAAAATTTTAATTAATGGTCATGATATGAGCTTGAGATTAACTGTAAGATGAAAAACAATCATCTAAATCTTATTCTTTTATTGTCATTTATCAGCCGAGGACTAATTGTCCTGGAAAATTGAGAGCTCTAGACCGTTTTAATAAGTGGAAAATTTAAACATAGGAGAAATAATGTAGCAAAAAAACAAAAAAATTTAACTATTTTAATTAATTGTCATGTTATGAGCTTGAGATTAACTGTAAGATGAAAAACAATATTTGAAATTTTTTTCTTTTGCTTTCATCTGCGATCTAAGAACTAACTGTCCTAAAAATTGAGAGCTCTCAACCGTTTTAGTAAGTGAGAAATGTTAAACATAGGAGGAATGATGTAGCCAAAAACCAACAGTTTTAGCGATTTTAATTAATGCTCATCATATGAGCTTGAGATTAACTGTAAGACGAAAAGCAATATTCTCATATCTTCTTCTTTTAACCTCATCTGCAAGCTGAAGACTAACTGTCCTAGAACAATCATTACTGTAGACCTTTTTAGCAAGTGAGAAATTTAAAATATAGGAGAAATGATGTAGCCAAAAAGGCACAAATTCAACCGTTTAAATTAATGGTCATGATATGAGCTTGAGATTATTTGTAAGATGAAAACAAATATTCTAAATCTTATTCTTTTATTGTCATCTATGAGCCAACGACTAATTGTCCTAGAAAATTGAGAGCTCTAGGCCTCAATCGTCCTCTAATTCAATATCACTACGCGGCCTCAATTGTCCTCTTATTCCATATCACTACGCCGCCTCAATCGTCCTCTAATTCGATATACTATGTGACCTCAATCGTCCTCTAATTAGATATCACTACGCGGCCTCAATCGTTCTTTACTTGTATATGACTACGCGACCTCAATCGTCCTCTAATTCGATATCATTCCGCCTGAAGTAGTACCTACCAGACATAAAGAAATAGTACGTACGAAACATAAAGAAGTAGTACCTACGAGGCATAAAGAAATAGTTCTTACCAGACAGAAAAAAATAGTACCTTCCAGGCATAAAAAAGTAGTACCTACCAGACGTAAAGAAGTAGTACCTACCGGACATAAAGATGTAGTACCCTCCAGGCATAAAGAAGTAGTACCTGCGAGACATAAAGAAGTAGTACCTAACAGACTTAAAGAAGAAGTACCTACCAGACGTAAAGAAGTAGTACCTATCGGACATAAAGAAGTAGTACCCACCAGACATAAAGAAATAGTTCCTACAAGTCAGAAAAAAGTAGTACCTACCAGGCATAAAAAATAGTACCTACCAGACGTAAAGAAGTAGTACCTACCGGACATAAAGATGTAGTACCCACCAGACATAAAGAAATAGTTCCTACAAGACATAAAAAAGTAGTACATACCGGACATGAAGAAGTAGTACCTACGAGACATAAAGAAGTAGTACCTAACAGGCATAAAGAAATAGTTCCTACAAGACAAAAAAGTAGTACCTAATTTACATAAAGAAATAGTACTTACCAGACATAAAGACGTTGTACTTACCAGACATATCTTGTTTTTGATCTTCTTTTTTTGTCTTTGGTCTTCTTTTCTTGTGTTTTCTTCTTTTCTTGTGTTTGGTCTTCTTTTCTTTTCAATACATATCAATACGCAAAGTAGTACCAACCAGACATAAAGAAGTAGTACCTACCAAACATAAAAATGGTCTTCTTTTCTTGTCTTTGTTCTTGTGTTTGTCTTTCGTCTTCTATTTTGTCTTTTGTTCTTCTTTTTTGTTGTTGGTCTTCTTTTCGTGTATTTGGTCTTCTTTTTTTCTGTTTTTTTCTTCTTTTTGTCTTGGTCTTTTCTTGTCTTTGGTCTTCTTTTTCTTGTGTTTGGTCTTTTTTCTTGTTTGTTGTCTTCTTTTCTTGTCTTGGTTTTTTGTTGTTGTCTTGATATCTTTTTTTGTATTTGGTCTTCAATTTCTTGTCTTTGGTCTTCTTTATTTTGTGTCTTTTGTCTTTGGTTTTCTTTTTAGTCTTTGGTCTTCTTTTTTGTCTTTGAGTATTTTTTGTATTTGTTCTTCTTATTTCTCGTTTTTTGGTCTTTTTTTTTAATGTCTTGCTCCTTGCTTGTCTTTGGTCTTCTTTTCTTGTGTTTGGTCTTTTGTTCTTGTTTGTGGTCTTCTTTTCTTGTCTTGGGTCTTTCTTGTTGTTGTGATCTTTTTTTTTTAGTATTTGATCTTCTTTTCTTGTCTTTGGTCTTCTTTATTTTGTGTCTTTTTTGTCTTTGGTCTTTTGTTTCTCTTTGGTCTTTAGGGAGCAATAGGAAGTGATGAAGAACGACTAAGAGCGATTAAGAGCGATTAAGAGCGATTAAGAGCGATTCAGAGGATTAAGAGGATTAAGAGAGATTAAGAGGGATTAAGAGGGATTAAGATGGATTAAGAGGGTTCGACGGGGTTCAAAGGCGTTCAAAGGAGCTCTAAGGGGTTCAAAGGGCTTCGACGCGGTTCAAAGGGTTTAAATTGGTTCAATGGGGTTCAAAGGGGTTGAAAGGGTTGAAAGGGATTAAAAGGGTTGAAAAGGATTGAAAGGGGTTCAAAGGGGAGAAGGGGTTGAAAGGAGTTCGAAGGGGTTCAAGGGGTTTAAAGGGGTTTGAAGGGGTTCGAAGGGGTTCAAAGGGGTTCAAAAGGGGTTCAAAAGGGTGCGAAGGGGTTCGAAGCGTTACAAGCGGTTACCAGAGGACTAAAAGCGGTTAAAAGCGGTTACAAGACCGTTAAAAGCGGTAAGAATGGATTAGAAGGGGTTAGAAGGGGTTAGAAGGGGTTAGAAGGAGTTAGAAGGGGTAAATTAAGGGGTTATAAGCGGTTCGAAACGGTTCGAAACAGTTCGAAACGGTTCCAAGCGGTTAAAAGCGGTCTAGGGCGGTAGGCAACGGTCTAAGGCGGTCTAGAGCGATAAGCAGTGATAGGCAGCGATAGACAGCGATAGGGAGCGATAGGGAACTATAGGGAGCGATAGGAAGCGATGAAGAGCGACTAAGAGCGATTAAGAGCGATTCAGAGGGATTAAGAGGGATTAAGAGAGATTAAGAGGGATTAAGAGGGATTCAGAAGGATTCAGAGGGATTCAGAGGGATTAAGAGCGATTAAGAGCGATTAAGAGCGATTAAGACGGATTAAGACGTATTAAGACGGGTTAAGACGGATTAAGACGGATTAAGACCGATTAAGACGGATTAAGACGGATTGACGGATTAAGACAGATTAAGATAGATTAAGACGGATTAAAAAGGATTAAGGCGGATTAAGACGGATTAAGACGGATTAAGACGGATTAAGACGGATTAAGAGCGATTAAGACGGATTAAGACGGATTAAGAGCAATTAAGACGGATTAAGACGGATTAAGACGGATTCAGACGGATTAAGACGGATTAAGACGGTTTAAGATGGATTAAGACGATTAAGACGGATTAAGACGGATTATGACGGATTAAGACGGATTAAAACGGATTAAGACGAATTAAGACGGATTAAGATAGATTGAGACGAATTAAGACGGATTAAGAGGGATTAAAAAGGGATTAAGAGGGATTAAGAGGGATTAAAAGTGATTAAGAGGGATTAAGAGGGATTGAAAGCGATTGAGAGCGATTGAGAGCGATTAAGAGCGATTGAGAAATGGGGTTTAATGGGTTCAATGGGGTTCAATGCGGTTCAATGGCTTTAATGAGGTTTAATGGGGTTTAATGGGGTTCAATGGGGTTCAATGGGGTTCAATGGTGTTCATTGGGGTGCAAAGGGGTGCAAAGGCGTTCAAAGGGGTTCAAAGGGGTTCAATGGGGTTCAAAAGGGTTCAAAGGGGTTCAAAGGTGTTCAAAAGGGTTCAAAGGGGTTCAAAGGTGTTCAAAGGTGTTCAAAGGTGTTCAATGGGTTCAATGGGTGCAATGGGGTTCAATGGGGTTCAATGGGGTTCAATGGGGTTCAATGGGTTCAATGGGGTTCAATGGGGTTGAATGGGGTTAAATTGGGTTCAATGGGGTTCAATGGGGTTCAATTGGGTTCAATGGGGTTCAATAGGGTTTAATGGGGTTCAATGGGGTTCAATGGGGTTCAGAGGGGTTCAATGGGGTTCAATGGGTACAGAAGGGCTTGGAAGGGGTTTAAAGGGGTTCGACGGGGTTCAAAGGCGTTCAAAGGGGTTCAAAGGGGCTCAAAGGGTTGAAAGGGGTTGAAAGGGATTGAAAAGGGGTTGAAAGGGGTTGAAAAGGGTTGAAAGGGGTTGAAAGGGGTTCGAAGGGGTTCGAAGGGGTTCGAAGGGGTTCGAAGGAGCTCGAAAGGGTTCAAAGGTGTTCAAAAAGGTTCAAAGGGGTTCAAAAGGGTTCGAAGGGGTTCGAAGCGGTTATAAGCGGTTACAAGCGGTTAAAAGCGGCTAAAAGCGGTTACAAGCGGTTAAAAGCGGTAAGAATGGATTAGAAGGGGTTAGAGGATGTTAGAAGGGGTTAGACGGGGTAAGAAGGCGTTATAAGCGGTTCGAAACGGTTCGAAACAGTTCGAAACGGTTCCAAGCGGTTAAAAGCGGTCTAGGGCGGTAGGCAACGGTCTAAGGCGGTCTAGAGCGATAGGCGGTGATAGGCAGCGATAAGCAGCGATAGGGAGCGATAGGGAACTATAGGGAGCAATAGGAAGCGGTGAAGAACGACTAAGAGCGATTAAGAGCGATTAAGAGCGATTCAGAGGGATTATGAGAGATTAAGAGGGATTAAGAGGGATTCAGAAGGATTCAGAGGATTCAGAGGGATTAAGAGCGATTAAGAGCGATTAAGAGCGATTAAGACGGATTAAGACGTATTAAGACGGGTTAAGACGGATTAAGACGGATTAAGACTGATTAAGACGGATTAAGACGGATTAAGACGGATTAAGACGGATTAAGATGGATTAAGACGGATTAAAAAGGATTAAGACGGATTAAGACGGATTAAGACGGATTAAGACGGATTAAGACGGATTAAACTTCTTTATGCCTGTTAGGTACTAATTCTTTATGTCTCGTAGGTACTACTTCTTTATGTCTGGTAGGTACTACTTTTTCTGTCTTGTAGGAACTATTTCTTTATGTCTGGTGGGTACTACATCTTTATGTCCGGTAGGTACTACTTCTTTACGTCTGGTAGGTACTACTTCTTTAAGTCTGTTAGGTACTACTTCTTTATGTCTCGTACGTACTACTTCTTTATGGCTGAGTGTACTACTTTTTCTGCCTTGTAAGAACTATTTCTTTATGCCTCGTAGGTACTACTTCTTTATGTTTCGTACGTACTATTGCTTTATGTATGGTAGGTACTACTTCAGGCGGAATGATATCGAATTAGAGGACGATTGAGGTCGCGTTGTCATATACAATTAAAGAATGATTGAGGCCGCGTAGTGATGTCGAATTAGAAGACGATTGAGGCCGCGTAGTGATATCAAATTAGAAGACGATTGAGGCCGCGTAGTGATATCGAATTAGAAGACGATTGAGGCCGCGTAGTGATATTGAATTACAGGCCGAATGAGGCGTAGTGATATGGAATTAAAGGACGATTGAGGCCGCGTAGTGATATCGAATTAGAGGACGATTGAGGCCGCGTAGTGATATCTAATTAGAGGACGATTGAGGTCACATAGTATATCGAATTAGAGGACGATTGAGGCGGCGTAGTGATATGGAATAAGAGGACAATTGAGGCCGCGTAGTGATATCGAATTAGAGGACGATTGAGGCCGCGTTGTGATATCGAATTAGAGGACGATTGATGCAGCGTAGTGATATCGAATTAGAGGACGATTGAGGTCACGTAGTGATATCGAATTAGATGACGTTTGAGGCCGCGTAGGGATATCGAATTAGAGGATGATTCAAGCCGCGTAGTGATATCAAATTGGAGGCCAATTGAGGCATAGTGATATTGAATTTTTTAAAAGACCAAAAAAAAGAAAAAAGAGGACGAAAAACAAGAAAAGAAGAGCAAGAAGAACAAAGACAAAATAGAACACGAAAGACAAAGAACAAGGACAAAAAAAGAAGACCAGAAAAGAAGACCAAACAAAAGAAAAGAAGACCAAAGACAAGAAAAGACCAAGACAAAGAAAGAAGACGAAAAAACGAAAAAAGAAGACCAAATACAAAAAAATACCAAAGACAAGAAAAGAGGAGCAAAGACAAAAAAGAAGACCAAAGATAAAAAAAAAATGACAAAAGACAAAAAAAGACCAAGACAACAAAAAAGACCCAAGACAAGAAAAGACCACAAACAAGAAAAGAAGACCAAAGACAAGAAAAGACCAAAAAAACAGACAAAGAAGACTAAATACAAGAAAAGAAGCCGAAGACTATTGTCCTAGAAAATGGAGAGCTCTAGACCGTTTTAGTAAGTGGGAAATGTTAAACATAGGAGAAAGGGTGTGGCCAAAAAACAACAATTTTAACCATTTTAATTAATGGTCATGATATGAGTTTGAGATTAACTGTAAGGCAAAAAACAATATTCTAAATCTTATTCTTTTATTGTAATCTATCAGCCGAGGACTTATTGTCCTGGAAAATTGAGAGCTCTAGACCGTTTTAGTAAGTGGGAAAATTTAAACATAGGAGAAATGATGTGGTCAAAAAAACAAAATTTTTAACTATTTTAATTAATGGTCATGTTATGAGCTTGAGATTAACTGTAAGATGAAAAACAATATTCTAAATCTTTTTCTTTTACCTTCATCTGCGTTCTCAGAACTAACTGTCCTACAGAATTGAGAGCTCTGGACCCTTTTAGTAAGTGGGAAATTTTAAACATAGGAGAAATGATGTGGCCAAAAAACAACAATTTTAGCGATTTTAATTAATGGTCATCATATGAGATTGAGATTAACTGTAAGACGAAAAGCAATATTCTAAATCGTCTTCTTTTAACCTCATCTGTGAACTGAGGACTAGCTGTCCTGGAAAAATCATTACTCTAGACCTTTTAGTAAGTGAGAAATTTAAAATATAAGAGAAAGAATGTAGCCAAAAAGGCACAAATTCAACCGTTTTAATTAATGGTCATGATATGAGCTTGAGATTAACTATCAGATGAAAAAAATATTCTAAATCTTATTCTTTTATTGTCATCTATGAGCCGAGGACTACTTGTCCTAGAAAATGGAGAGCTCTAGACCGTTTTAATAAGTGGGAAATTTTAAACATAGGAGAAATGATGTAGCCAAAATACAAACATTTTAACTATTTTAATAATGGTCATGTTATGAGCTTGAGATTAACTGTAAGATGAAAAAGAATATTCTAAATCTTTTTCTTTTACCTTCATCTGGGATCAAAGAACTAACTGTCATAGAAAATGGAGAGCTCTGGACCATTTTAGTAAGTGGGAAATTTTAAACATAGGAGAAATGATGTAGCCAAAAAACAACAATTTTAACCACTTTAATTAATGGTCATGATATGAGCGTGAGATTAACTGTAAGACAAAAAAACAATTTTAGAAAAACAATATTCTCAAATTTTCTTCTTTTAACCTTATCTGTGATCTGAGCACTAACTGTCCTAGAAAAATCATTACTCTAGACCTTTTTAGTAAGTGAGAAATTTAAAATATAGGAGAAATGATGTAGCCAAAAAGATACAAATTCAACCGTTTTAATTAATGGGCATGATATGAGCTTGAGATTAACTGTAAGATGGAAAAAAATGTTCTAAATCTTTTTCTTTTATTGTCATCTATGAACCAAGGACTAATTGTCCTAGAAAATGGAGAGCTCTAGACCCTTTTAGTAAGTGGGAAATGTTAAACATAGGAGAAAGGATGTGGCCAAAAAACAACAATTTTAACCATTTTAGTTAATGGTCATGATATGAGTTTGAGATTAACTGTAAGATGAAAAACAATATTCTAAATCTTTTTCTTTTACCTTCATCTGCGTTCTCAGAACTAACTGGCCTACAGAATTGAGAGCTCTGGACCCTTTTAGTAAGTGGGAAATATAAACATAGGAGAAATGATGTGGCCAAAAAAACAACAATTTTTAACTATTTTAATTAATGGTCATCATATGAGATTGAGATTAACTGTAAGACGAAAAGCAATATTCTAAATCATCTTATTTTAACCTCATCTGTGAGCTGAGGACTAGATGACCTGGAAAAATCATTACTCTAGACCTTTTTAGTAAGTGAGAAATTTAAAATATAAGAGAAATGAATGTAGCCAAAAACACAAATTTTTAACCATTTTAATTAATGGTCATGATATGAGCTTGAGATTAACTGTAAGATGAAAAACAATATTCTAAATCTTCTTCTTTTATTGTCATCTATGAGCCAAGGACTAATTGTCCTAGAAAATGGAGAGCTCTAGACCCTTTTAGTAAGTGGGAAATGTTAAACATAGGAGAAATGATGTGGCCAAAAAACAACAATTTTAACCATTTTAATTAATGGTCATGATATGAGCTTGAGATTAACTGTAAGGCAAAAAACAATATTCTAAATCTTATTCTTTTATTGTAATCTATCAGCCAAGGACTTATTGTCCTGGAAAATTCAGAGCTCTAGACCGTTTTAGTAAGTGGGAAAATTTAAACATAGGAGAAATGATGTGGCCAAAAAAACAAAATTTTTAACTATTTTAATTAATGGTCATGTTATGAGCTTGAGATTAACTGTAAGATGAAAAAACAATATTCTAAATCTTTTTCTTTTACCTTCATCTGCGTTCTCAGAACTAACTGTCCTACAGAATTGAGAGCTCTGGACCCTTTTAGTAAGTGGGAAATTTTAAACATAGGAGAAATGATGTGGCCAAAAAACAACAATTTTAGCGATTTTAATTAATGGTCATCATATGAGATTGATATTAACTGTAAGACGAAAAGCAATATTCTAAATCGTCTTTTTTAACCTCATCTGTGAACTGAGGACTAGCTGTCCTGGAAAAATCATTACTCTAGACCTTTTAGTAAGTGAGAATTTTAAAATATAAGAGAAAGAATGTAGCCAAAAAGGCACAAATTCAACCGTTTTAATTAATGGTCATGATATGAGCTTGAGATTAACTATCAGATGAAAAAAATATTCTAAATCTTATTCTTTTATTGTCATCTATGAGCCGAGGACTAATTGTCCTAGAAAATGGAGAGCTCTAGACCGTTTTAATAAGTGGGAAATTTTAAACATAGGAGAAATGATGTAGCCAAAATACAAACATTTTAACTATTTTAATAATGGTCATGTTATGAGCTTGAGATTAACTGTAAGATGAAAAAGAATATTCTAAATCTTTTCCTTTTACCTTCATCTGGGATCAAAGAACTAACTGTCATAGAAAATGGAGAGCTCTGGACCATTTTAGTAAGTGGAAATTTTAAACATAGGAGAAATGATGTAGCCAAAAAACAACAATTTTAACCACTTTAATTAATGGTCATGATATGAGCGTGAGATTAACTGTAAGACGAAAAACAATATTCTAAATTTTCTTCTTTTAACCTCATCTGTGATCTGAGCACTAACTGTCCTAGAAAAATCATTACTCTAGACCTTTTTAGTAAGTGAGAAATTTAAAATATAGGAGAAATGATGTAGCCAAAAAGATACAAATTCAACCGTTTTAATTAATGGGCATGATATGAGCTTGAGATTAACTGTAAGATGGAAAAAAATGTTCTAAATCTTTTTCTTTTATTGTCATCTATGAACCAAGGACTAATTGTCCTAGAAAATGGAGAGCTCTAGACCGTTTTAGTAAGTGGGAAATGTTAAACATAGGAGAAAAGATGTGGCCAAAAAACAACAATTTTAACCATTTTAATTAATGGTCATGATATGAGTTTGAGATTAACTGTAAGGCAAAAAACAATATTCTAAATCTTATTCTTTTATTGTAATCTATCAGCCGAGGACTTATTGTCCTGGAAAATTCAGAGCTCTAGACCGTTTTAGTAAGTGGGAAAATTTAAACATAGGAGAAATGATGTGGCAAAAAACAAAATTTTTAACTATTTTAATTAATGGTCATGTTATGAGGTTGAGATTAACTGTAAGATGAAAAACAATATTCTAAATCTTTTTCTTTTACCTTCATCTGCGTTCTCAGAACTAACTGTCCTACAGAATTGAGAGCTCTGGACCCTTTTAGTAAGTGGGAAATATAAACATAGGAGAAATGATGTAGCCAATTAAACAACAATTTTTGCGATTTTAATTAATGGTCATCATATGAGATTGAGATTAACTGTAAGACGAAAAGCAATATTCTAAATCATCTTCTTTTAACCTCATCTGTGAGCTGAGGACTAGCTGACCTGGAAAAATCATTACTCTAGACCTTTTTAGTAAGTGAGAAATTTAAAATATAAGAGAAATGAATGTAGCCAAAAAGGCACAAATTCAACCATTTTAATTAATGGGCATGATATGAGCTTGAGATTAACTGTAAGATGAAAAACAATATTCTAAATCTTATTCTTTTATTGTCATCTATGAGCCGAGGACTAATTGTCCTAGAAAATTGAGAGCTCTAGATCGTTTTAGTAAGTGGGAAATTTTAAACATAGCAGAAATGATGTGGCCAAAAAACAACAATTTTAACCATTTTAGTTAATGGTCATGGTATGAGCTTGAGATTAACTGTAAGGCAAAAAACAATATTTTAAATCTTATTCTTTTATTGTAATCTATCAGCCGAGGACTTATTGTCCTGGAAAATTGAGAGCTCTAGACCGTTTTAGTAAGTGGGAAAATTTAAACATAGGAGAAATGATGTGGTCAAAAACCAATTTTTTAACTATTTTAATTAATGGTCATGTTATGAGCTTGAGATTAACTGTAAGATGAAAAACAATATTCTAAATCTTTTTCTTTTACCTTCATCTGCGTTCTCAGAACTAACTGTCCTACAGAATTGAGAGCTCTGGACCCTTTTAGTAAGTGGGAAATTTTAAACATAGGAGAAATGATGTGGCCAAAAAACAACAATTTTAGCGATTTTAATTAATGGTCATGTTATGAGCTTGAGATTAACTGTAAGACGAAAAGCAATATTCTAAATCGTCTATTTTTAACCTCATCTGTGAGCTGAGGACTAGCTGTCCTGGAAAAATCATTACTCTAGACCTTTTAGTAAGTGAGAAATTTAAAATATAAGAGAAAGAATGTAGCCAAAAAGGCACAAATTCAACCATTTTAATTAATGGTCATGATATGAGCTTGAGATTAACTGTCAGATGAAAAACAATATTCTAAATCTTATTCTTTTATTGTCATCTATGAGCCGAGGACTACTTGTCCTAGAAAATGGAGAGCTCTAGACCGTTTTAGTAAGTGGGAAATTTTAAACATAGGAGAAATGATGTAGCCAAAAAACAACAATTTTAACCATTTTAATTAATGGTCATGATATGAGCTTGAGATTAACTGTAAGACGAAAAACAATATTCTAAATCTTCTTCTTTAACCTCATCTGTGAGCTGAGGACTAACTGTCCTAGAAAAATCATTACTTCTAGACCTTTTTAGTAAGTGAGAAATTTTAAAATATAGGAGAAATGATGTAGCCAAAAAGGCACAAATTCAACCGTTTTAATTAATGGTCATGATATGAGCTTGAGATTAACTATAAGATGAAAAAAATATTCTAAATCTTATTCTTTTATTGTCATCTATGAGCCGAGGACTAATTGTCCTAGAAAATTGAGAGCTCTAGACCGTTTTAGTAAGTGGGAAATTTTAAACATAGGAGAAATGATGTAGCCAAAATACAAACATTTTAACTATTTTAATTAATGGTCATGTTATGAGCTTGAGATTAACTGTAAGATGAAAAAGAATATTCTAAATCTTTTTCTTTTACCTTCATCTGGGATCAAAGAACTAACTGTCATAGAAAATGGAGAGCTCTGGACCATTTTAGTAAGTGGGAAATTTTAAACATAGGAGAAATGATGTAGCCAAAAAACAACAATTTTAACCATTTTAATTAATGGTCATGATATGAGCGTGAGATTAACTGTAAGACGAAAAACAATATTCTGAAATTTTCTTCTTTTAACCTCATCTGTGATCTGAGCACTAACTGTCCTAGAAAAATCATTACTCTAGACCTTTTTAGTAAGTGAGAAATTTAAAATATAGGAGAAATGATGTAGCCAAAAAGACACAAATTCAACCGTTTTAATTAATGGGCATGATATGAGCTTGAGATTAACTGTAAGATGGAAAAAAATGTTCTAAATCTTTTTCTTTTATTGTCATCTATGAACCAAGGACTAATTGTCCTAGAAAATGGAGAGCTCTAGACCGTTTTAGTAAGTGGGAAATGTTAAACATAGGAGAAAGGATGTGGCCAAAAAACAACAATTTTAACCATTTTAGTTAATGGTCATGATATGAGCTTGAGATTAACTGTAAGGCAAAAAACAATATTCTAAATCTTATTCTTTTATTGTAATCTATCAGCCGAGGACTTATTGTCCTGGAAAATTCAGAGCTCTAGACCGTTTTAGTAAGTGGGAAAATTTAAACATAGGAGAAATGATGTGGCAAAAAAACAAAATTTTTAACTATTTTAATTAATGGTCATGTTATGAGCTTGAGATTAACTGTAAGATGAAAAACAATATTCTAAATCTTTTTCTTTTACCTTCATCTGCGTTCTCAGAACTAACTGTCCTACAGAATTGAGAGCTCTGGACCCTTTTAGTAAGTGGGAAATATAAACATAGGAGAAATGATGTGGCCAAAAAACAACAATTTTTGCGATTTTAATTAATGGTCATCATATGAGATTGAGATTAACTGTAAGACGAAAAGCAATATTCTAAATCGTCTTCTTTTAACCTCATCTGTGAGCTGAGGACTAGGTGACCTGGAAAAATCATTACTGTAGACCTTTTTAGTAAGTGAGAAATTTAAAATATAGGAGAAATGATGTAGCCAAAAAGGCACAAATTCAACCGTTTTAATTAATGATCATGATATGAGCTTGAGATTAACTGTAAGATGAAAACAAATGTTCTAAATCTTATTCTTTTCTTGTCATCTATCAGCCGAGGACTAATTGTCCTAGAAAATTGAGAGCTCTAGTCCGTTTTAGTAAGTGGGAAAATTTAAACATAGGAGAAATGATGTAGCCAAAATACAAACTTTTAAACTATTTTAATTAATGGTCATGTATAGGAGATTAACTGTAAGATGAAAAAAAAATATTGAAATCTTATTCTTTTATTATCATCTATCAGCCGAGGACTAATTGTCCTGGAAAATTGAGAGCTCTAGACCGTTTTAGTAAGTGGGAAATTTTAAACATAGGAGAAATGATGTAGCCAAAAAACAACAATTAGCGATTTTAATTAATGGTCATCATATGAGCTTGAGATTAACTGTAAGACGAAAATCATTATTCTAAATCTTCTTCTTTTAACCTCATCTGTGAGCTGACGACTAACTGTCCTAGATAAATCATTACTGTAGCCCTTTTAGTAAGTGAGAAATTTAAAATGTAGGAGAAATGATGTAGCCAAAAAAAGCACAAAGTCAACCGTTTTAATTAATGGTCATGAAATGAGTTTGAGATTAACTGTAAGATGAAAATTTTTTTTCTAATTCTTATCCTTTTATTGTCATTTATGAGCCCGGGACTAATTGTCCTAGAAAATTGAGAACTCTAGATCATTTTAGTAAGTGGGAAATTTCAAACATAGGAGAAATGATGTGGCCAAAAAACACCAATTTTAACAATTTTAATTAATGGTCATCATATGAGCTTGAGATTAACTGTAAGACGAAAAGCAATATTCTAAATCTTTTTCTTTTATTGTCATCTGTCAGCCAAGGACTAATTGTCCTGGAAAATTGAGAGCTCTAGACCGTTTTAGTCAGTGGAAAATGTTAAACATAGGAGAAATAATGTAGCCAGAAAACAACAATTTTAGCGATTTTAATTAATGGTCATCATATGAGCTTGAGATTAACTGTAAGACAAAAATCAATATTTTAAATCTTCTTCTTTTAACCTCCTCTGTGAGTGAGGACTAACTGTCCTAGAAAAATAATTACTGTAGACCTTTTTAGTAAGTGAGAAATTTAAAATATAGGAGAAATGATGTAGCCAAAAAAGCACGAATTCAACCATTGTAAGTAATGATCATATGAGCTTGAGATTAACTGTAAGATGAAAATAAAAAATCTAAATCGTATTCTTTTATTGTCATCTATGAGGCGAGGACTAATTCTCCTAGAAAATTGACAACTCTAGATCGTTTTAGTAAGTGGGAAATTTAAAACATAGGAGAAATGATGTGACCAAAAAACCCAATATTTAACCATTTTCATTAATGGTCATGATATGAGCTTGAGATTAACTGTAAGACGAAAAAATAAGATTTGAAATCTTATTCTTTTATTGTCATCTATCGGCCGAGGACTAATTGTCCTGGAAAATTGAGAGCTCTAGACCGTTTTAGTAAGTGGGAAAGTTTAAACATAGGAGAAATGATGTAGCCAAAATACAACAATTTTAGCGATTTTAATTAATGGTCATCATATGAGCTTGAGATTAACTGTAAGACGAAAAGCAATATTCTAAATCTTCTTCTTTTAACCTCATCTGTGAGCTGAGGACTAACTGTCCTAGAAAAATCATTACTCTAGACCTTTTTAGTAAGTAAGAAATTTAAAATATAGGAGAAATGATGTAGCCAAAAAGGCACAAATTCAACCGTTTTAATTAATGGTCATGATATGAGCTTGAGATTAACTGTAAGATGAAAAAAATATTCTAAATCTTATTCTTTTATTGTCATCTATGAGTCAAGGACTAATTGTCCTAGAAAATTGAATGCTCTAGACCGTTTTAGTAAGTGGGAAATTTTAAACATAGGAGAAATGATGTAGCCAAAAAACAACAATTTTAACTATTTTAATTAATGGTCATGTTATGAACTTGAGATTAACTGTAAGATGAAAAACAATATTCTAAATCTTTTTCTTTTACCTTCATCTATGATCTAAGAACTAACTGTCGTAGAAAATGGAGAGCTCTGGACCGTTTTAGTAAGTGGGAAATTTTAAACATAAAAGAAATGATGTAGCCAAAAAACAACAATTTTAACCATTTTAATTAATGGTCATCATATGAGCTTGAGATTAACTGTAAGACAAAAAACAATATTCTAAATCTTCTTCTTTTAACCTTATCTGTGAGCTGAAGACTAACTGTCCTAGAAAATTCATTACTCTAGACCTTTTTAGTAAGTGAGAAATTTAAAATTTAGGAGAAATGATGTAGCCAAAAAACACAAATTCAACCGTTTTAATTAATGGTCATGATATGAGCTTGAGATTAACTGTAAGATGAAAAACAATTTTCTAAATCTTATTCTTTTATTGTCATCTATGAGCCAAGGACTAATTGTCCTAGAAAATTGAGAACTCTAGATCGTTTTAGTAAGTGGGAAATTTTAAACATAGGGAGAAATGATGTGGCCAAAAAACAACAATTTTAACCATTTTAATTAATGGTCATGATATGAGCTTGAGATTAACTGTAAGATGAAAAACAATATTCTAAATCTTCTTCTTTTAACCTCATCTGTGAGCTGAGGACTAACTGTCCTAGAAAAATCATTACTCTAGACCGTTTTAGTAAGTGATCAATTTAAAATATAGGAGAAATGATGTAGCCAAAAAGGCACAAATTCAACCGTTTTAATTAATGGTCATGATATGAGCTTGAGATTAACTGTAAGATGAAAAAAAATGTTCTAAATCTTATTCTTTTATTGTCATCTATCAGCCGAGGATTAATTGTCCTAGAAAATGGAGACTCTAGACCGTTTTAAAAAAATTTAAACATAGGAGAAATGATGTAGCCAAAAACAAAAATTTTAACTATTTTAATTAATGGTCATGTTATGAGCTTGAGATTATCTGTAAGATGAAAAACAATATTCTAAATCTTTTTCTTTTACCTTCATCTGCGATCTAAGAACTAACTGTCCTACAAAATTGAGAGCTCTGGACCGTTTTAGTAAGTGGGAAATTTTAAACATAGGAGAAATGATGTAGCCAAAAAACAACAATTTTAGCGATTTTAATTAATGGTCATCATATGAGCTTGAGATTAACTGTAAGACAAAAAGCAATATTCTAAATCGTCTTCTTTTAACCTCATCTGTGAGCTGAGGACTAACTGTCCTAGAAAAATCATTACTGTAGACCTTTTTAGTAAGTGAGAAATTTAAAATATAGGAGAAATGATGTAGCCAAAAAGGCACAAATTCAACCGTTTTAATTAATGGTCATGATATGAGCTTGAGATTAACTGTAAGATGAAAAACAATATTCTAAAATCTTATTCTTTTATTGTCATCTATGAGCCGAGGACTAATTGTCCTAGAAAATTGAAGCTCTAGACCGTTTTAGTAAGTGGGAAAATTTAAACATAGGAGAAATGATGTAGCCAAAAAACAACAATTTTAACTATTTTAATTAATGGTCATGTTATGAACTTGAGATTAACTGTAAGATAAAAAACGATATTCTAAATCTTGTTCTTTTACCTTCATCTATGATCTAAGAACTAACTGTCGTAGAAAATGGAGAGCTCTGGACCGTTTTAGTAAGTGGGAAATTTTGAACATAGGAGAAATGATGTAGCCAAAAAACAACAATTTTAGCGATTTTAATTAATGGTCATCATATGAGCTTGAGATTAACTGTAAGACGAAAAGCAATATTCTAAATCTTCTTCTTTTAACCTCATCTGTGAGCTGAGGACTAACTGTCCTAGAAAAATTCATTACTCTAGACCTTTTTTAGTAAGTGAGAAATTTAAAATTT
The DNA here is from genome assembly GCA_037039925.1 of Doris montereyensis. Taxonomy (NCBI): domain Eukaryota; kingdom Metazoa; phylum Mollusca; class Gastropoda; order Nudibranchia; family Dorididae; genus Doris; species Doris montereyensis. The sequence continues at coordinate 178,400 of JAXRKP010000781.1, read as the reverse complement.
AGGAGAAATGATGTAGCCAAAAAACACAAATTTTAACCATTTTAATTAATGGTCATGATATGAGCTTGAGATTAACTGTAAGATGAAAAAAATATTCTAAATCTTCTTCTTTTACCTCATCTATGAGCTGAGGACTAACTGTCCTAGAAAAATCATTACTCTAGACCTTTTTAGTAAGTGATCAATTTTAAACATAGGAGAAATGATGTAGCCAAAAAACAAACAAATTTAACCATTTTAATTAATGGTCATGATATGAGCTTGAGATTAACTGTAAGATGAAAAAAAATATTCTAAATCTTATTCTTTTATTGTCATCTATCAGCCGAGGACTAATTGTCCTAGAAAATTGAGACTCTAGACCGTTTTAGTAAGTGGGAAATTTTAAACATAGGAGAAATGATGTAGCCAAAAAACAAAAATTTTAACTATTTTAATTAATGGTCATGTTATGAGCTTGAGATTAACTGTAAGATGAAAAACAATATTCTAAATCTTTTTCTTTTACCTTCATCTGCGATCTGAGCACTAACTGTCCTACAATCATTGAGAGCTCTAGACCGTTTTAGTAAGTGGGAAATTTTAAACATAGGAGAAATGATGTAGCCAAAAAACAACAATTTTAGCGATTTTAATTAATGGTCATGATATGAGCTTGAGATTAACTGTAAGATGAAAAGCAATATTCTAAATCTTCTTCTTTTAACCTCATCTGTGAGCTGAGGACTAACTGTCCTAGAAAAATCATTACTGTAGACCTTTTTAGTAAGTGAGAAATTTAAAATATAGGAGAAATGATGTAGCCAAAAAAGGCACAAATTCAACCGTTTTAATTAATGGTCATGATATGAGCTTGAGATTAACTGTAAGATGAAAAACAATATTCTAAATCTTATTCTTTTATTGTCATCTATGAGCCGAGGACTAATTGTCCTAGAAAATTGAATGCTCTAGACCGTTTTAGTAAGTGGGAAAATTTAAACATAGGAGAAATGATGTAGCCAAAAAACAACAATTTTAACTATTTTAATTAATGGTCATGTTATGAGCTTGAGATTAACTGTAAGATAAAAAACAATATTCTAAATCTTTTTCTTTTACCTTCATCTGGGATCTAAGAACTAACTGTCCTAGAAAATTGAGAGCTCTGGACCGTTTTAGTAAGTGGGAAATTTTAAACATAAAAGAAATGATGTAGCCAAAAAACAACAATTTTAGCGATTTTAATTAATGGTCATCATATGAGCTTGAGATTAACTGTAAGACAAAAAGCAATATTCTAAATCTTCTTCTTTTAACCTTATCTGTGAGCTGAGGACTAACTGTCCTAGAAAATTCATTACTCTAGACCTTTTTAGTAAGTGAGAAATTTTAAATTTAGGAGAAATGATGTAGCCAAAAAACAACAATTTTAACCATTTTAATTAATGGTCATGATATGAGCTTGAGATTAACTGTAAGATGAAAAACAATATTCTAAATCTTCTTCTTTTAACCTCATCTGTGAGCTGAGGACTAACTGTCCTAGAAAAATCATTACTGTAGACCTTTTTAGTAAGTGAGAAATTTAAAATATAGGAGAAATGATGTAGCCAAAAAACACAAATTCAACCATTTTAATTAATGGTCATGATATGAGCTTGAGATTAACTGTAAGATGAAAAAAAATATTCTAAATCTTATTCCTTTATTGTCATCTATCAGCCGAGGACTTAATTGTCCTAGAAAATTGAGAGCTCTAGACCGTTTTAGTAAGTGGGAAAATTTAAACATAGGAGAAATGATGTAGCCAAAATACAAAAAATTTTAACTATTTTAATTAATGGTCATGTTATGAGCTTGAGATTAACTGTAAGATGAAAAACAATATTCTAAATCTTATTCTTTTACCTTCATCTGCGATCTGAAGACTAACTGTCCTACAAAATTGAGAGCTCTGGACCGTTTTAGTAAGTGGGAAATTTTAAACATAGGAGAAATGATGTAGCCAAAAAACAACAATTTTAGCGATTTTAATTAATGGTCATGATATGAGCTTGAGATTAACTGTAAGACAAAAACAATATTCTAAATCTTCTTCTTTTAACCTCATCTGTGAGCTGAGGACTAACTGTCCTAGAAAAATCATTACTGTAGACCTTTTTAGTAAGTGAGAAATTTAAAATATAGGAGAAATGATGTAGCCAAAAAGGCACAAATTCAACCGTTTTAATTAATGGTCATGATATGAGCTTGAGATTAACTGTAAGATGAAAAACAATTCTAAAATCTTATTCTTTTATTGTCATCTATGAGCCGAGGACTAATTGTCCTAGAAAATTGAATGCTCTAGATCGTTTTAGTAAGTGGGAAAATTGAAACATAGGAGAAATGATGTAGCCAAAAAACAACAATTTTAACTATTTTAATTAATGGTCATGTTATGAGCTTGAGATTAACTGTAAGATAAAAAACAATATTCTAAATCTTGTTCTTTTACCTTGATCTGCGATCTAAGAACTAACTGTCCTAGAAAATTGAGAGCTCTAGACCGTTTTAGTAAGTGGGAAATTTTAAACATAAAAGAAATGATGTAGCCAAAAAACAACAATTTTAGCGATTTTAATTAATGGTCATCATATGAGCTTGAGATTAACTGTAAGACAAAAAGCAATATTCTAAATCTTCTTCTTTTAACCTTATCTGCGAGCTGAAGACTAACAGTCCTAGAAAATTCATTACTGTAGACCTTTTTAGTAAGTGAGAAATTTAAAATTTAAGAGAAATGATGTAGCCAAAAAGGCACAAATTTTAACCATTTTAATTAATGGTCATGATATGAGCTTGAGATTAACTGTAAGATGAATTTTTTTATTCTAAATCTTATTCTTTTATTGTCATCTATGAGCTGGGGACTAATTGTCCTAGAAAATTGAGAACTCTAGATCATTTTAGTAAATGGGAACATTTAAACATGGGAGAAATGATGTGGCCAAAAAACAGCTATTTTAACCATTTTAATTAATGGTCATGATATGAGCTTGAGATTAACTGTAAGATGAAAAACAATATTCTAAATCTTCTTCGTTTAACCTCATCTGTGAGCTGAGGACTAACTGTCCTAGAAAAATCATTACTGTAGACATTTTTAGTAAGTGATCAATTTAAAATATAGGAGAAATGATGTAGCCGAAAAGGCACAAATTCAACCGTTTTAATTAATGGTCATGATATGAGCTTGAGATTAACTGTAAGATGAAAAAAAATGTTCTAAATCTTATTCCTTTATTGTCATCTATCAGCCGAGGACTAATTGTCCTAGAAAATTGAGACTTCTAGACCGTTTTAGTAAGTGGGAAAATTGAAACATAGGAGAAATGATGTAGCCAAAATACAAAAATTTTAACTATTTTAATTAATGGTCATGTTATGAGCTTGAGATTATCTGTAAGATGAAAAACAAATATTCTAAATCTTTTTCTTTTACCTTCATCTGCGATCTAAGAACTAACTGTTCTACAAAATTGAGAGCTTTGGACCGTTTTAGTCAGTGGGAAATTTTAAACATAAGAGAAATGATGTAGCCAAAAAACAACAATTTTAGCGATTTTAATTAATGGTCATGATATGAGCTTGAGATTAACTGTAAGACAAAAAGCAATATTCTAAATCATCTTCTTTTAACCTCATCTGTGAGCTGAGGACTAACTGTCCTAGAAAAATCATTACTGTAGACCTTTTTTAGTAAGTGAGAAATTTAAAATATAGGAGAAATGATGTAGCCAAAAAGGCACAAATTGAACCGTTTTAATTAATGGTCATGATATGAGCTTGAGATTAACTGTAAGATGAAAAAAAATGTTCTAAATTATGTCTTTGGTCTTTTTTTTTGTCATTTGTCCTTTTTTTAGTTTTTGGTCCTGTTTTTCTCTTTCTTCTTCTTTTTCAGTCCTTGATTTTCTCTTCCTGTCTTCGGTGTTCTTCTCTCGTCTTTGGTCTTATTTTATTATCTTTGGTGTTTTGCTTTGTTCTTTCGTCTTCTTTTCCTGTCTGTAGTCTTCTTTTCTTGTCTTTGGTCTTCTTTTTTGTCTTGGTCTTTTTTGTCTTTGGTCTTCTTTTCTTGTCTTTGTTCTTCTTTTCTGTCTTGGGTTTATGTTCTTGTCCTTGGTCTTCTTTTCTTGTTATTGGTCTTCTTTTTTATGTTTTTTGTTTTTTGATCTTTTTATTGCCTCTGGTTTTGATTTTCGTATTTGGTCTTCTTTTTTGTCTATGGTCTTCTTTTTTGTCTTTGGTCTTCTTTTCTTGTCTTTGGTCTTCTTTTCCTGTCTTTGATATTTTCTTCTTGTGTTTGGTCTTCTTTTCTTGGCTTTGGTCTTCTTTTCTTGTCTTGGGTCTTTTTTCTTGTCTTTTTAGTCTTTTTCGTCCTTGGTCTTCTTTTCGGTCTTTGATCTTCTTTCTTTGTCTCTGGTCTTCTTTTCTTGTCTTTGGTCTTGTTTTTGTCCTTGGTTTTCTTTTCTTTTTTTCTCTTTTTTGTTGTCTTTAGTCTTCTTTTCTTGTTTTCGGTCTTGTTTTTTGTCTTTAGTCTTCTTTTTGTCTTTGGTCTGTCTTTGGTCTTCTTTTCTTGTTTTTGGTCTTCTTTTCTTCTCTTTGGTCTTCTTTTCTTGTCTTTGGTCTTTTTTTCTTACCTTTGGTCATCTTTTTGTGGGGTTTTCTTGTTCGTCTCTGGTCTTCTTCTTTGTCTTTGTTCTTTTTTTCTTTGGTCTGTTTTTTGGTCTTTGATCTTCTTTTCTTATCTTTAGTGTTCTTTTTTGTTTTTGATGTTCTTTTTTGTCGTGGTCTTCTTTTCTTGTCTTTGGTCTTCTCTTTTTGTCTTACGTTTTCAATCGTCCTGTAATTCGATATCAATATGCGGCTTCAATAGTCTTTTACTTCGATATCACTACTCGACCTCATTAGTCCTCTAATTAGATGTCACTATGCGTCATTCCTCTCCTAATTAGAAATCTCTACGCGGCCTCAATCGTCCTCTAATTCGATATCACTACGCGGCCTCATTCGTCCTGGAATTCGATAGCATTCCGCCTCAATCGTCCTCTAATTCGATATCACTACGCAGCCTGAATCGTCCTTTAATTTGGTACCACTACGAGGACTCAATCGTCCTCTAATTCGATATCACTACGCCTCAATCGTCCTCTAATTTTCTTTTTGTCGTTGGTCTTCTTTTCTTGTATTTGGTCTTCTTTTTCTGTTTTTTGGTCTTCTTTTTTGTCAGGGTCTTTTCTTGTCTTTGGCCTTCTTTTCTTGTGTTTGGTCTTCTTTTCTTGTGTTTGGTCTTCTTTCCTTCTTTGTGGTCTTCTTTTCTTGTCTTGGGTATTTTTTTTGTCTTGTCTTTTTTTTTTGGTCTTCTTTTCTTGTCTTTGGTCTTCTTTTTTTTTTTAATGTTTTTTTGTCTTTGGACTTCTTTTTTTGAATTTGGTCTTTTTTCTTGTCTTTGGTCTTCTTTTTTGTCTTGTCTTTTTTGTTGTCTTGGTCTTTTTTTGTCTTTGGTCTTCTTTTTTGTTTGGTCTTCTTTTTTGTCTTTGGTCTTCTTTTTCTGTTTTTGGTCTTCTTTTTTGTCTTCGTCTTTTCTTGTCTTTGGTCTTCTTTTCTTGTGTTTGGTCTTTTTTTATGTCTTTGGCCTTCTTTTCTTGTCTTTGGCCTTCTGTTTTTGTCTTCGTCTTTTCTTGTCTTTGGTCTTCTTTTCTTGTGTTTGGTCTTCTTTTCTTATCTTTCTTCTTGTTTTTGTCTTTCTTCTTCTATTTTGTCTTTGTTCTTCTTTTTTGTCGTTGGTCTTCTTTTCTTGTATTTAGTCTTCTTTGTCTGTTTTTTTGGTCTTTTCTTGTCTTTGGTCTTCTTTTCTTGTTTGTGGTCTTTTCTTGTCTTGGGTCTTTTTTGTTGTCTTGGTCTTTTTTGTCTTTGGTCTTCTTTTTTGTGTGTTTTTTATCTTTGGTCTTCTTTTTTGTCGTAGCTCCTCTTTTCTTGTCTTTGGTTTTTTTTTGTATTTGGTCTTCTTTTTTTTGTTTTTTGTCTTCTTTTTGTCCTGGTCTTTTCTTGTATTTGGTCTTCTTTTCTTGTCTTGGGTCTTTTTTGTTGTCTTGGTCTTTTTTGTCTTTGGTCTTTTTTTATCTTTGGTCTTCTTTTTTGTCTTTGCTCCTCTTTTCTTGTCTTTGGTATTTTTTTGTATTTGGTCTTCTTTTTTCGTTTTTTCGTCTTCTTTCTTTGTCTTGGTCTTTTCTTGTCTTTGGTCTTCTTTTCTTTTGTTTGGTCTTCTTTTCTGGTCTTCTTTTTTGTCCTTGTTCTTTGTCTTTGGTGTTCTATTTTGTCTTTGTTCTTCTTGCTCTTCTTTTCTTGTATTTCGTCCTCTTTTTCTTTTTTTTGGTCTTTTTTTTAAAAATTCAATATCACTACGCCTCAATTGGCCTCCAATTTGATATCACTACGCGGCTTGAATCATCCTCTAATTCGATATCCCTACGCGGCCTCAAACGTCATCTAATTCGATATCACTACGTGACCTCAATCGTCCTCTAATTCGATATCACTACGCTGCATCAATCGTCCTCTAATTCGATATCACAACGCGGCCTCAATCGTCCTCTAATTCGATATCACTACGCGGCCTCAATTGTCCTCTTATTCCATATCACTACGCCGCCTCAATCGTCCTCTAATTCGATATACTATGTGACCTCAATCGTCCTCTAATTAGATATCACTACGCGGCCTCAATCGTTCTTTACTTGTATATGACTACGCGACCTCAATCGTCCTCTAATTCGATATCATTCCGCCTGAAGTAGTACCTACCAGACATAAAGAAATAGTACGTACGAAACATAAAGAAGTAGTACCTACGAGGCATAAAGAAATAGTTCTTACCAGACAGAAAAAGTAGTACCTACCAGGCATAAAAAAGTAGTACCTACCAGACGTAAAGAAGTAGTACCTACCGGACATAAAGATGTAGTACCCTCCAGGCATAAAGAAGTAGTACCTACGAGACATAAAGAAGTAGTACCTAACAGACTTAAAGAAGAAGTACCTACCAGACGTAAAGAAGTAGTACCTATCGGACATAAAGAAGTAGTACCCACCAGACATAAAGAAATAGTTCCTACAAGACAGAAAAAGTAGTACCTACCAGGCATAAAAAAGTAGTACCTACCAGACGTAAAGAAGTAGTACCTACCGGACATAAAGATGTAGTACCCACCAGACATAAAGAAATAGTTCCTACAAGACAGAAAAAAGTAGTACATACCAGACATGAAGAAGTAGTACCTACGAGACATAAAGAAGTAGTACCTAACAGGCATAAAGAAGTAGTTCCTACAAGACAAAAAAGTAGTACCTACCGGACATAAAGAAATAGTACTTACCAGACATAAAGACGTTGTACTTACCAGACATATCTTGTTTTTGATCTTCTTTTTTGTCTTTGGTCTTCTTTTCTTGTGTTTGGTCTTCTTTTCTTGTGTTTGGTCTTCTTTTCTTTTCAATACATATCAATACGCAAAGTAGTACCAACCAGACATAAAGAAGTAGTACCTACCAGACATAAAAATGGTCTTCTTTTCTTGTCTTTGTTCTTGTTTTTGTCTTTCGTCTTCTATTTTGTCTTTTGTTCTTCTTTTTTTGTTGTTGGTCTTCTTTTCGTGTATTTGGTCTTCTTTTTCTGTTTTTTGGTCTTCTTTTCTTTTTTGTCTTGGTCTTTTCTTGTCTTTGGTCTTCTTTTCTTGTGTTTGGTCTTTTTTCTTGTTTGTTGTCTTCTTTTCTTGTCTTGGTTTTTTTGTTGTCTTGATTTTTTTTGTCTTGGTCTTCTTTTCTTGTCTTTGGTCTTCTTTTCTTTGTCTTTTGTCTTTGGTCTTCTTTATTTGTCTTTGGTCTTTAGGGGAGCAATAGGAAGCGATGAAGAACGACTAAGAGCGATTAAGAGCGATTAAGAGCGATTAAGCGCGATTCAGAGGGTTAAGAGGGATTAAGAGAGATTAAGAGGGATTAAGAGGGATTAAGATGGATTAAGAGGGTTCGACGGGGTTCAAAGGCGTTCAAAGGGGTTCTAAGGGGTTCAAAGGGCTTCGACGCGGTTCAAAGGGGTTTAAATTGGTTCAATGGGGTTGAAAGGGGTTGAAAGGGGTTGAAAGGGATTAAAAGGGTTGAAAAGGATTGAAAGGGGTTCAAAGGGGTTGAAGGGGGGTTGAAAGGGGTTCGAAGGGGTTCAAAGGGGTTCGAAGGGGTTTGAAGGGGTTCGAAGGGGTTCAAAGGGGTTCAAAAGGGGTTCAAAAGGGTGCGAAGGGGTTCAAAGCGGTTACAAGCGGTTACCAGCGGTTAAAAGCGGTTAAAAGCGGTTACAAGCGGTTAAAAGCGGTAAGAATGGATTAGAAGGGGTTAGAAGGGGTTAGAAGGGGTTAGAAGGAGTTAGAAGGGGTAAGAAGGGGTTATAAGCGGTTCGAAACGGTTCGAAACAGTTCGAAACGGTTCCAAGCGGTTAAAAGCGGTCTAGGGCGGTAGGCAACGGTCTAAGGCGGTCTAGAGCGATAAGCAGTGATAGGCAGCGATAGACAGCGATAGGGAGCGATAGATGGAACTATAGGGAGCGATAGGAAGCGATGAAGAGCGACTAAGAGCGATTAAGAGCGATTAAGAGCGATTAAGAGCGATTCAGAGGGATTAAGAGGGATTAAGAGAGATTAAGAGGGATTAAGAGGGATTCAGAAGGATTCAGAGGGATTCAGAGGGATTAAGAGCGATTAAGAGCGATTAAGAGCGATTAAGACGGATTAAGACGTATTAAGACGGGTTAAGACGGATTAAGACGACCGATTAAGACCGATTAAGACGGATTAAGACGGATTAAGACGGATTAAGACGGATTAAGATGGATTAAGACGGATTAAAAAGGATTAAGGCGGATTAAGACTGATTAAGACGGATTAAGACAGATTAAGACGGATTAAAAGCGATTAAGACGGATTAAGATGGATTAAGAGCGATTAAGACGGATTAACAGCGATTATGACGGATTAAGACGGATTAAGACGGATTAAGACGGATTAAGACGGATTAAGACGGATTAAGACGGTTTAAGATGGATTAAGACGAATTAAGACGGATTAAGACGGATTAAGACGGATTAAAACGGATTAAGACGGATTAAGACGGATTAAGACGGATTAAGATAGATTAAGACGAATTAAGACGGATTAAGAGGGATTAAAAGGGATTAAGAGGGATTAAGAGGGATTAAAAGTGATTAAGAGGGATTAAGAGGGATTGAAAGCGATTGAGAGCGATTGAGAGCGATTGAGAGCGATTGAGATTGAAAATGGGGTTTAATGGGTTCAATGGGGTTCAATGCGGTTCAATGGGGTTTTAATGAGGTTTAATGGGGTTTAATGGGGTTCAATGGGGTTCAATGGGTTCAATGGGGTTCATTGGGGTGCAAAGGGGTGCAAACGGGTGCAAAGGGGTGCAAAGGGGTTCAAAGGGGTTCAAAAGGGTTAAAAGGGGTTCAAAGGGGTTCAAAGAGGTTGAAAAGATTGAAAGGGGTTCAAAGGGGTGCAAAGCGGTTCAAAGGGGTTCAAAGGGGTTCAAAGGGGTTCAAAAGGGTTCAAAGGTGTTCAAAGGTGTTCAAAGGGGTTCAATGGGGTTCAATGGGTTCAATGGGGTTCAATGGGGTTCAATGGGGTTCTATGGGGTTCAATGGTGTTCGAAGAGGTTCAAAGGGGTTCAAAGCGGTTCAAAGGGGTTCAAATGGGTTCAACGGGGTTCCAAGGGTTCAAAGGGTTCAAAGAGGTTCAAAGGGGTTCAAAAGGGTTCAAATGAGTTCAAAGGGGTCAAAGGGGTTCAAAGGGGTTCAAAGGGGTTCAAAGGGGTTCAAATGGGTTCAAAGGGGTTCAAAGGGGTTCGAAGCGGTTACAAGCGGTTAAAAGCGGTTACAAGCGGTTAAAAGCGGTGAGAATGGATTAGAAGGGGTTAGAAGGGGTTAGAAGGGGTTAGAAGGGCTTAGAAGGGGTTATAAGCGGTTAGAAACGGTTCGAAACGGTTCGAAACGGTTCGAAGCGGTTGTAAGCGGTCTAGGGCGGTAGGCAGCGGTCTAAGGCGGTTTAGAGCGATAGGCAGCGATAGGCAGCGATAGGAAGCGATAGGGAACTATAGGGAGCGATAGGGAGCGGTGAAGAGCGATTAAGAGCGATTAAGAGCGATTAAGAACGATTAAGAGCGATTCAGAAGGATTAAGAGGGATTAAGAGGGATTAAGAGCGATTAAGAGCGATTCAGAAGGATTAAGAGGGATTAAGAGGGATTAAGAGAGATTCAGAGGGATTAAGAGGGATTCAGAGGGATTAAGAGGGATTAAGAGCGATTAAGAGCGATTAAGAGCGATTAAGACGGATTAAGACGGATTAAGACGGGTCAAGACGGATTAAGAGGGATTAAGAGGGAATAAGAGGGATCAAGAGGGATTAAGACGGATTAAGACGGATTAAGACGAATTAAGACGGATTAAGACGGATTAAGACGGATTAAGACGGATTAAGACGGATTAAGAAGGATTAAGGCGAATTAAGAACGGATTAAGACGGACGAAGACGGATTAAGACGGATCAAGCGCGATTAAGAGGGATTAAGACGGATTAAGATAGATTAAGACCGATTAAAACGGATTAAGAGGGATTAAGAGGATTAAGAGGGATTAAGAGGGATTAAGAGGGATTAAGAGGGATTAAGAGGGATTAAGAGGATTAAGAGGGATTAAGAGGGATTAAGAGGGATTAAGAGGGATTGAGAGCGATTGAGAGCGATTGAGAGCGATTGAGAGCGATTGAGAAATGGGGTTTTAATGGGGTTCAATGGGGTTCAATGCTGTTTAATGAGGTTTAATGGGGTTCAATGGGGTTCAATGGGGTTCAATGGGGTTCATTGGGGTGCAAAGGTGGTGCAAAGGGGTGCAAAGGCGTTCAAAGTGGTTCAAAGGGGTTCAAAGGGGTTCAAAGGGGATTCAAAAGGGGTTCAAAAGGGTTCAAAGGGGTTCAAAGGGGTTCAGGGGTTCAAAGGTGTTCAAAGGTGTTCAAAGGTGTTCAATGGGTGCAATGGGTTCAATGGGGTTCAATGGGGTTCAATGGGGTTCAATTGGGTTCAATGGGTTCAATGGGGTTCAATGGGGTTGAAAGGGTTCAATTGGGTTCAATGGGGTTCAATGGGGTTCAATGGGGTTCAATGGGGTTCAATGGGGTTCAATGGGGTTCAATTGGGTTCAATGGGGTTCAGAGGGGTTCAATGGGGTTCAATGGGTACAGAAGGGGTTGGAAGGGGTTTAAAGGGGTTCGACGGGGTTCAAAGGCGTTCAAAGGGGTTCAAAGGGGCTCAAAGGGGTTGAAAGGGGTTGAAAGGGATTGAAAATGGGTTGAAAGGGGTTGAAAGGGGTTCAAAGGGGTTGAAGGGGGTTGAAAGGGGTTCGAAGGGGTTCGAAGGGGTTCGAAGGGGTTCAAAGGGGCTCGAAGGGGTTCAAAGGTGTTCAAAAAGGTTCAAAGGAGTTAAAAAGGGTTTGAAGGGGTTTGAAGCGGTTACAAGCGGTTACAAGCGGTTAAAAGCGGCTAAAAGCGGTTACAAGCGGTTAAAAGCGCTAAGAGTGGATTAGAAGGGGTTAGACGGGGTAAGAAGGGGTTATAAGCGGTTCGAAACGGTTCGAAACAGTTTGAAAAGGTTCCAAGCGGTTAAAAGCGGTCTAGAGCGGTAGGCAACGGTCTAAGGTGGTCTAGAGCGATAGGCAGTGATAGGCAGCGATAGGCAGCGATAGGGAGCGATAGGGAACTATAGAGAGCAATAGGAAGCGATGAAGAACGACTAAGAGCGATTAAGAGCGATTAAGAGCGATTAAGAGCAATTCAGAGGGATTAAGAGGGATTAAGAGAGATTAAGAGGGATTAAGAGGGATTAAGATGGATTAAGAGGGTTCGACGGGGTTCAAAGGCGTTCAATGGGGTTCTAAGGGGTTCAAAGGGCTTCGACGCGGTTCAAAGGGGTTTAAATTGGTTCAATGGGGTTGAAAGGGGTTGAAAGGGATTGAAAGGGATTAAAAGGGGTTGGAAGGGATTGAAAGGGGTTCAAAGGGGTTGAAGGGGGGTTGAAAGGGGTTCGAAGGGGTTCGAAGGGGTCTCGAAGGGGTTCGAAGGGGTTTGAAGGGGTTCGAAGGGGTTCAAAAGGGTTCAAAGCGGTTCAAAAGGGTTCGAAGGGGTTCAAGCGGTTACAAGCGGTTACAAGCGGTTAAAAGCTGTAAGAATGGATTAGAAGGGGGTTAGAAGGTGTTAGAAGGGGTTAGAAGGATTATAAGGGGTTAAGAAGGTGTTATAAGCGGTTCGAAACGGTTCGAAACAGTTCGGTAGGCAACGGTCTAAGGCGGTCTAGAGCGATTGGCAGTGATAGGCAGCGATAGACCGCGATAGGGAGCGATAGGGAACTATAGGAGCGATAGGAAGCGATGAAGAGCGACTAAGAGCGATTAAGAGCGATTCAGAGGGATTAAGAGGGATTCAGAAGGATTCAGAGGGATTCAGAGGGATTAAGAGCGATTAAGAGCGATTAAGAGCGATTAAGACGGATTAAGACGTATTAAGACGGATTAAGACGGATTAAAACGGATTAAGAGCGATTAAGACAGATTAAGACGGATTAAGACGGATTAAGACGGATTAAGACGGATTAAGACGATTTAAGACGGATTAAGACGGATTAAGACGGATTAAGACGGATTATGACGATTAAGACGGATTAAAATTGATTAAGATGGATTAAAACGGATTAAGATAGATTAAGACGGATTAAGACGGATTAAGAGGGATTAAAAGGGATTAAGAGGATTAAGAGGGATTAAAAGGGATTAAGAGGGATTAAGAGGGACTAAGAGCGATGGAGAGCGATTGAGAGCGATTGAGAGCGATTGAGAGCGATTGAGAGTGATTAAGACGGATTAAGATTAAGATTAAGACGGGTTAAGACGGATTCAGAGGGATTAAGAGGAATTAAGAGGGATTAAAAGGGATTAAGAGGAATTAAGACGGATTAAGACGGATTAAGACGGATTAAGACGGATTGAGGCGGATTAAGACGGATTCAGACGGATTAAGACGGATTAAGACGGATTAAGACGGATTAAGATAGATTAAGAGAGATTAAGACGGATTAAGACGGATTAAGACGGATTAAGACGGATTAAGAGGGATTAAGAGGGAATAAGAGGGACTTGGAGGGACTAAGAGGGATTAAGAGGGATTAAGAGGGATTGAGAGCGATTGAGAGCGATTGAGAGAGATTGAGAGCGATTGAGACGGGTTAAGACGGATTAAGAGGGATTAAGACGGATTAAGACGGATTAAGGATTAAGACGGATTAAGACGGATTAAGACGGATTAAGACGGATTAAGACGGATTAAGGCGAATTAAGACGGATTAAGACGGATGAAGACGGATTTAGACGGATCAAGCGCGATTAAGACGGATTAAGGCGGATTAAGAGGGATTAAGGATTAACAGGGATTAAGAGGGATTAAGAGGGACTAAGAGGGAGTAAGAGGGATTAAGAGGGATTAAGAGGGATTTAAAGCGATTGAGAGCGATTGAGAGCGATTGAGAGCGATTGAGAGCGATTGAGAAATAGGTTTAATTGGGTTCAATGGGGTTCAATAGGGTTTAATGAGGTTTAATGGGGTTTAATGGCGTTCAATTGGGTTCAATGGGGTTCAATGGGTTCATTGGGGTGCAAAGGGCTGCAAACGGGTGCAAAGGGGTGCAAAGGGGTTCAAAGGGATTCAAAAGGGTTAAAAGGGGTTCAAAGGGGTTCAAAGAGATTGAAAAGGGGTTCAAAGGGATTCAAAGGGATGCAAAGCGGTTCAAAGGGGTTCAAGGGGGTTCAAAGGGGTTCAAAGGGGTTCAAAGGGGTTCAAAGATGTTCAAAGGTGTTCAAAGGGGTTCAATGGGATTCAATGGGTTCAATGGGGTTCAATGGAGTTCAATGGGGTTCTATGGGGTTCAATGATGTTCAATGGTGTTCAAAGGGGTTCAAAGGGTTCAAAGGGGTTCAAATGGGTTCAACGGGGTTCCAAGGGTTCAAAGAGGTTCAAAGAGGTTCAAAGGGGTTCAAAAGGATTCAAATGAGTTCAAAGAGGTCAAAGGGGTTCAAAGGGGTTCAAAGGGGTTCAAAAGGGTTCAAAAGGGTTCAAAAGGGTTCGAAGGGGTTCGAAGCGGTTACATGCGGTTACAAGCGGTTAAAAGCGGTTAAAAGCGGTTACAAGCGGTTAAACGCGGTAAGAATGGATTAGAAGGGGTTAGAAGGGGTTAGAAGGGGTTAGAAGGAGTTAGAAGGGGTAAGAAGGGGTTATAAGCGGTTCGAAACGGTACGAAACAGTTCGAAACGGTTCCAAGCGGTTAAAAGCGGTCTAGGGCGGTAGGCAACGGTTTAAGGCGGTCTAGAGCGATTGGCAGTGATAGGCAGCGATTGACAGCGATAGGGAGCGATAGGGAACTATAGGGAGCGATAGGAAGCGATGAAGAGCGACTAAGAGCGATTAAGAACGATTAAGAGCGATTAAGAGCGATTCAGAGGGATTAAGAGGGGTTAAGAGAGATTAAGAGGATTAAGAGGGATTCAGAAGGATTCAGAGGGATTCAGAGGGATTAAGAGGGATTAAGAGCGATTAAGAGCGATTAAGACGGATTAAGACGTATTAAAACGGGTTAAGACGGATTAAGACGGATTAAGACGGAGTAAGACGGATTAAGACGGATTAAGACGGATTAAGACGGATTAAGATAGATTAAGACCGATTAAGAAGGATTAAGGCGGATTAAAACGAATTAAGACGGATTAAGACGGATTAAGACGGATTAAGACGGATTAAGCGCGATTAATACGGATTAAGACGGTTTAAGACGGATTAAGACGGTTTAAGACGGATTAAGACGGATTATGACGGATTAAGACGGATTAAAAAGGATTAAGACGGATTAAGACGGATTAAGATAGATTAAGACGGATTAAGACGGATTAAGAGGGATTAAAAGGGATTAAGACGGATTAAGAGGGATTAAAAGGGATTAAGAGGGATTAAGAGGGATTCAGGGGGAATAAGGGACTAAGAGGGACTAAGAGCGATTGAGAGCGATTGAGAGCGATTGAGAGCGATTGAGAGCGATTGAGAGCGATTAAGACGGATTAAGACGGATTAAGACGGGTTAAGACGGATTCAGAGGGATTAAGAGCAATTAAGAGGGATTAAAAGGGATTAAGAGGGATTAAGACGGATTAAGACGGATTAAGACGGATTAAGACGGATTAAGACGGATTAAGACGGATTAAGACGGATTAAGACGGATTAAGACGGATTAAGACGGATTAAGATAGATTAAGAGAGATTAAGACGGATAAGACGGATTAAGACGGAATAAGAGGGATTAAGAGGGATTAAGAGGGAATAAGAGGGACTAAGAGGGACTAAGAGGATTAAGAGGGATTAGGAGGGATTGAGAGCGATTGAGAGCGATTGAAAGAGATTGAGAGCGATTGAGACGGATTGAGACGGATTAAGACGGGTTAAGACGGATTAAGAGGGATTAAGACGGATTAAGACGGATTAAGACGGATT
This sequence comes from Doris montereyensis, assembly GCA_037039925.1. Lineage (NCBI taxonomy): Eukaryota > Metazoa > Mollusca > Gastropoda > Nudibranchia > Dorididae > Doris > Doris montereyensis. The sequence continues at coordinate 162,739 of JAXRKP010000781.1, read as the reverse complement.
AAGACGGATTAAGACGGATTAAGAAGGATTAAGGCGAATTAAGACGGATTAAGACGGATGAAGACGGAATAAGACGGATCAAGCGCGATTAAGACGGATTAAGACGGATTAAGAGCGATTAAGACGGATTAAGACGGATTAGCAGCAATTTAGACGGATTAAGAGGGATTAAGACGGATTAAGATAGATTAAGGTAGATTAAGACGGATTAAGAGGGATTAAGAGGGATTAAGAGGATTAACAGGGATTAAGAGGGATTAAGAGGGACTAAGAGGGAGTAAGAGGGATTAAGAGGGATTAAGGGATTGAAAGCGATTGAGAGCAATTGAGAGCGATTGAGAGCGATTGAGAAATGGGGTTTAATGAGGTTCAATGGGGTTCAATGGGGTTTAATGAGGTTTAATGGGGTTTAATGGGGTTCAATGGGGTTCAATGGGGTTCAATGGGGTTCATTGGGGTGCAAAGGGTGCAAACGGGTGCAAAGGGACGCAATGGGGTTCAAAGGGGTTCAAAAGGGTTAAAAGGGGTTCAAAGGGGTTCAAAAGGGTTAAAAGGGGTTCAAAGGGGTTCAAAGAGGTTGAAAGGGGTTAAAAGGGGTTCAAAGGGGTGCAAAGGGGTTCAAATTGTTTCAAAGGGGTTCAAAGGGGTTCAAAGGGGTTCAAAGGGGTTCAAAGGTGTTCAAAGGTGTTCAAAGGGGTTCAATGAGTTCAATGGGGTTCAATGGGGTTCAATGGGGTTCTATGGGGGTCAATAGTGTTCAAAGGGGTTCAAAGGAGTTCAAAGCGGTTCAAAGGTGTTCAAATGGGTTCAACGGGGTTCCAAGGGTTCAAAGGGGTTCAAAGAGGTTCAAAGGGGTTCAAAAGGGTTCAAATGAGTTCAAAGGGGTCAAAGGGGTTCAAAGGGGTTCAAAGGGGTTCAAATGGGTTCAAAGGGGTTCAAAGGGGTTCGAAGCGGTTACAAGCGGTTAAAAGCGGTTACAAGCGGTTAAAAGCGGTGAGAATGGATTAGAAGGGGTTAGAAGGGGTTAGAAGGTCTTAGAAGGGCTTAGAATGGATTATAGGCGGTTAGAAACGGTTCAAAACGGTTCGAAACGGTTTGAAGCGGTTGTAAGCGGTCTAGGGCGGTAGGCAGCGGTCTAAGGCGGTTTAGAGCGATAGGTAGCGATAGGCAGCGATAGGAAGCGATAGAGAACTATAGGGAGCGATAGGGAGCGGTGAAGAGCGATTAAGAGCGATTAAGAGCGATTAAGAACGATTAAGAGCGATTCAGAGGGATTAAGAGGGATTAGGAGGGATTAAGAGGGGATTAAGAGGATTAAGAGCGATTAAGAGCGATTAAGAGCGATTCAGATGGATTAAGACGGATTAAGACGGGTCAAGACGGATTAAGAGGGATTAAGAGGGATTAAGAGGGATCAAGAGGGATTAAGACGGATTAAGACGGATTAAGACGAATTAAGACGGATTAAGACGGATTAAGACGGATTAACAAGGATTAACAGGGATTAACAAGGATTAAGGCGAATTAAGACGGATTAAGACGGACGAAGACGGATTAAGACGGATCAAGCGCGATTAAGACGGATTAAGACGGATTAAGAGTGATTAAGACGGATTAAGACGGATCAACAGCCATTATGACGGATTAAGGCGGATTAAGACGGATTAAGACAGATTAAGACGGATTAAGACGGATTAAGACGGATTAAGACGGATTAAGATAGATTAAGGTAGATTAAAACGGATTAAGACTGATTAAGAGGGATGAATAGGGATTAAGAGGGAATAAGAGCGATTGAGAGTGATTGAGAAATGGGGTTTTAATGGGGTTCAATGGGGTTCAATGCGGTTCAATGGGGTTCATTTGGGGTGCAAAGGGGTGCAAATGGGTGCAATAGGGTTCAAAGGGGTTCAAATGAGTTCAATGGGGTTCAAAAGGGTTCAAAGGGGTTCAAAGGGGTTCAAAGGGGTTCAATGGGATTCAAAGGGGTTCAAAGGAGTTCAAAGGGGTTCAAAGGGGTTCAAAGGTGTTCAAAGGTGTTCAAATGTGTTCAATGGGTTCAATGGGTTCAATGGGGTTCAATGGGGTTCAATGGGGTTCAATGGGGTTTAATGGGTTCAATGGGGTTCAATGGGATTCAATGGGGTTAAATTGGGTTCAATGGGGTTCAATAAGGTTCAATGGGGTTCAATGGGGTTCAATGGGTTCAATGGGGTTCAATGGGGTTCAATGGGGTTCAATGGGGTTCAATGGGGTTCAATGGGGTTCAATGGGTAAAGAAGGGGTTCGAAGGGGTTTAAAGGGGTTCGACGGGGTTCAAAGGCGTTCAAAGGGGTTTAAAGGGGCTCAAAGGGGTTGAAAGGGGTTGAAAGGGATTGAAAAATGCTTGAAAGGGGTTGAAAGGGGTTGAAAGGGGTTCGAAAGGGGTTCAAAGGGGTTCAAAGGTGTTCAAAGGTGTTCAAAGATGTTCAATGGTTTCAATGGGTTCAATGGGGTTCAATGGGGTTCAATGGGGTTCAATGGGGTTCAATGGGGTTCAATGGGGTTCAATGGGTTCAATGGGGTTCAATGGGGTTCAATGGGGTTTAATAGGGTTCAATAGGGTTCAATGGGGTTACATTGGGTTCAATGGGGTTCAATTGGGTTCAATGGGGTTGAATGGGTTCAATGAGGTTCAATGGGGTTCAATGGGGTTCAATGGGGTTCAATGGGGTTCAATGGGGTTCAATGGGGTTCAATGGGGTTCAATGGGTAAAGAAGGGGTTTGAAGGGGTTTAAAGGGTTCGACGGGGTTCAAAGGCGTTCAAAGGGGTTCAAAGGGGCTCAAAGGGGTTGAAAGGGGTTGAAAGGGATTGAAAAATGCTTGAAAGGGGTTGAAGGGGTTGAAAGGGGTTCGAAGGGGTTCGAAGGGGGTTTGAAGGGGTTTGAAGGGGTTCGAATGGGTTCAAAGGTGTTCAAAAGGGGTTCAAAAGGGTGCGAAGGGGTTCGAAGCGGTTACAAGCGGTTACCAGCGGTTAAAAGCGGTTAAAAGCGGTAAGAATGGATTAGAAGGGGTTAGAAGGGGTTACAAGGAGTTAGAAGGGGTAAGAAGGGGTTATAAGCGGTTGACAAGAAAAAAGACCAAACACAAGAAAAGAAGACCAAAGACAAGAAAAGACGAAGACAAAAAAGAAGACCAAAAAACAGAAAAAGAAGACCAAATACAAGAAAAGAAGACCAACGACAAAAAAGATGAACAAAGACAAAATAGAAGACGAAAGACAAAAACAAGAACAAAGACAAGAAAAGAGTACCAAAGACCAGACAAGAAGACCAAACATAAGAAAAGAAGACCAAAGACATGAAAAGACCAAGACAAAAGAAGAAGACGAAAAATAAACAAAAGAAGACCAAATACAAAAAAGACCAAAGACAAGAAAGAAGACCAAAGACAAAAAGAAGACCAAACATAAAAAAACTACAAAAAAGAAGACCAAATACAAGAAAAGAAGACCAAAGACAAAAAAAGACCAAGACAACAAAAAAGACCCAAGACAAGAAAAGAAGACCAAACACAAGAAAAGAAGACCAAATTCAAAAAAGAAGTCCAAAGACAAAAAAACACAAAAAAGAAGACCAAAGACAAGAAAAGAAGACCAAAGTAAAAAAAAAAAGACCAAGACAGAAAAAAATACCCAAGACAAGAAAAGAAGACCACAAAGAAGGAAAGAAGACCAAACACAAGAAAAGAAGAACAAACACAAGAAAAGAAGGCCAAATACAAGAAAAGAAGACCAACGACAAAAAAGAAAATTAGAGGACGATTGAGGCGTAGTGATATCGAATTAGAGGACGATTGAGTCCTCGTAGAGGTACCAAATTAAAAGACGATTCAGGCTGCGTAGTGATATCGAATTAGAGGACGATTGAGGCGGAATGCTATCGAATTCCAGGACGAGTGAGGCCGCGTAGTGATATCGAATTAGAGGACGATTGAGGCCGCGTAGAGATTTCTAATTAGGAGAGGAATGACGCATAGTGACATCTAATTAGAGGACTAATGAGGTCGAGTAGTGATATCGAAGTAAAAGACTATTGAAGCCGCATATTGATATCGAATTACAGGACGATTGAAAACGTAAGACAAAAAGAAGACCAAAGACAAGAAAAAGAAGACCACGACAAAAAAGAACATCAAAAACAAAAAAGAACACTTTTTTTCGTCGGCGTCTTTTCTTGTCTTTGGCCTTCTTTTCTTGTGTTTGGTCTTCTTTTCTTGTGTTTGGTCTTCTTTCCGTCTTTGTGGTCTTCTTTTTTGTCTTGGGTAATTTTTTCTGTCTTGGTCTTTTTTTTACTTTGGTCTTCTTTTCTTGTCTTTGGTCTTCTTTTGTGTTTTTTTGTCTTTGGACTTCTTTTTTGAATTTGGTCTTCTTTTCTTGTGTTTGGTCTGTTTTAATTAATGGTCATGATATGAACTTGAGATTAACTGTACGATGAAAAGAAATTTCTCAATCTTATTCTCTTATTGAAAGCAATATTCTAAATCTTTTTCTTTACCTTCAGCCGCGATCTAAGAACTCACTGTCCTACAAAATTGAGAGCTCTGGACCTTTTTAGTAAGTTGGAAATTTTAAACATAGGAGAAAGGATGTAGCCAAAAATAAAACAATTTTAGCGATTTTAATTAATGGTCATCATAAGAGCTTGAGATTAACTGTAGAACGAAAAACAATATTCTAAATCTTCTTCTTTTAACCTCATCTGTGATCTGAGGACTAACTGTCCCAGAAAAATCATTACTCTAGACCTTTTTAGTAAGTGAGAAATTTAAAATATAGGAGAAATGATGTAGCCAAAAAGGCACAAATTCAACCGTTTTAATTAATGGTCATGATATGAGCTTGAGATTAACTGTAAGATGAAAAAAATATTCTAAATCTTATTCTTTTATTGTCATCTATGAGCCGAGGACTAATTGTCCTAGAAAATTGAGAGCTCTAGATCGTTTTAGTAAGTGGGAAATTTTAAACATAGGAGAAATGATGTAGCCAAAAAACAACAATTTTAACCATTTTAATTAATGGTCATGATATGAGCTTGAGATTAACTGTAAGATGAAAAACAATATTCTAAATCTTCTTCTTTTAACCTCATCTGTGAGTTGAGGACTAACTGTCCTAGAAAAATCATTATTCTAGACCTTTTAGTAAGTGAGAAATTTAAACATAGGAGAAATGATGTAGCCAAAAAGGCACAAATTCAACCGTTTTAATTAATGGTCATGATATGAGCTTGAGATTAACTGTAAGATGAAAAACAATATTCTAAATCTTATTCTTTTATTGTCATCTATGAGCCGAGGACTAATTGTCCTAGAAAAATTGAGAGCTCTAGACCGTTTTAGTAAGTGGGAAATTTTAAACATAGGAGAAATGATGTAGCCAAAAAACAACAAATTTTAACTATTTTAATTAATGGTCATGATATGAGCTTGAGATTAACTGTAAGATGAAAAACAATATTCTAAATCTTATTCTTTTACTTGTCATCTGGGAGCTAAGGACTAATTGTCCTAGAAAATTGAGAGCTCTAGACCGTTTTAGTAAGTGGGAAATTTTAAACATAGGAGAAATGATGTAGCCAAAAAACAACAATTTTAACGATTTTAATTAATGGTCATCATATGAGCTTGAGATTAACTGTAAGACGAAAAACAATATTCTAAATCTTCTTCTTTTAACCTCATCTGTGAGCTGAGGACTAACTGTCCTAGAAAAATCATTACTCTAGACCGTTTTAGTAAGTGAGAAATTTTAAATATAGGAGAAATGATGTAGCCAAAAAGGCACAAATTCAACCGTTTTTAATTAATGGTCATGATATGAGCTTGAGATTAACTGTAAGATGAAAAAAATATTCTAAATCTTATTCTTTTATTGTCATCTATGAGCCGAGGACTAATTGTCCTAGAAAATTGAGAGCTCTAGACCTTTTTAGTAAGTGGGAAATTTTAAACATAGGAGAAATGATGTAGCCAAAAAACAACAATTTTAACTATTTTAATTAATGGTCATGATATGAGCTTGAGATTAACTGTAAGACGAAAAACAATATTCTAAATCTTCTTCTTTATAACCTCATCTGTGAGCTGAGGACTAACTGTCCTAGAAAAATCATTACTCTAGACCTTTTTAGTAAGTGAGAAATTTAAAATATAGGAGAAATGATGTAGCCAAAAAACAACAAATTCAACCGTTTTAATTAATGGTCATGATATGAGCTTGAGATTAACTGTAAGATGAAAAAAAATATTCTAAATCTTATTCTTTTATTGTCATCTATGAGCCGAGGACTAATTGTCCTAGAAAATTGAGAGCTCTAGACCGTTTTAGTAAGTGGGAAATTTTAAACATAGGAGAAATGATGTAGCCAAAAAACAACAATTTTAACCATTTTAATTAATGGTCATGATATGAGCTTGAGATTAACTGTAAGACAAAAAACAATATTCTAAATCTTCTTCTTTTATTGTCATCTGTGAGCCTGAGGACTAACTGTCCTAGAAAATTGAGAGCTCTAGACCTTTTTAGTAAGTGGGAAATTTTAAACATAGGAGAAATGATGTAGCCAAAAAACACAAATTCAAACCGTTTTAATTAATGGTCATGATATGAGCTTGAGATTAACTGTAAGATGAAAAAAAATATTCTAAATCTTATTCTTTTATTTCATCTATGAGCTGAGAACTAATTGTCCTAGAAAAATTGAGAGCTCTAGACCGTTTTAGTAAGTGGGAAATTTTAAACATAGGAGAAATGATGTAGCCAAAAAACAACAATTTTAACTATTTTAATTAATGGTCATGATATGAGCTTGAGATTAACTGTAAGATGAAAAACAATATTCTAAATCTTCTTCTTTTAACCTCATCTGTGAGCTGAGGACTAACTGTCCTAGAAAAATCATTACTCTAGACCTTTTTAGTAAGTGAGAAATTTAAAATATAGGAGAAATGATGTAGCCAAAAAACAACAAATTCAACCGTTTTAATTAATGGTCATGATATGAGCTTGAGATTAACTGTAAGATGAAAAACAATATTCTAAATCTTATTCTTTTATTGTCATCTATGAGCCGAGGACTAATTGTCCTAGAAAATTGAGAGCTCTAGATCGTTTTAGTAAGTGGGAAATTTTAAACATAGGAGAAATGATGTAGCCAAAAAACAACAATTTTAACCATTTTAATTAATGGTCATGATATGAGCTTGAGATTAACTGTAAGATGAAAAACAATATTCTAAATCTTCTTCTTTTAACCTCATCTGTGAGCTAAGGACTAACTGTCCTAGAAAAATTGAGAGCTCTAGACCGTTTTAGTAAGTGGGAAATTTTAAACATAGGAGAAAATGATGTAGCCAAAAACAACAATTTTAACCATTTTAATTAATGGTCATGATATGAGCTTGAGATTAACTGTAAGATGAAAAAACAATATTCTAAATCTTATTCTTTTATTGTCATCTATGAGCCGAGGACTAATTGTCCTAGAAAATTGAGAGCTCTAGATCGTTTTAGTAAGTGGGAAATTTTAAACATAGGAGAAATGATGTAGCCAAAAAACAACAATTTTAACCATTTTAATTAATGGTCATGATATGAGCTTGAGATTAACTGTAAGACGAAAAACAATATTCTAAATCTTCTTCTTTTAACCTCATCTGTGAGCTGAGGACTAACTGTCCTAGAAAAATCATTACTCTAGACCTTTTTAGTAAGTGAGAAATTTAAAATATAGGAGAAATGATGTAGCCAAAAAGGCACAAATTCAACCGTTTTAATTAATGGTCATGATATGAGCTTGAGATTAACTGTAAGATGAAAAAAAATATTCTAAAATCTTATTCTTTTATTGTCATCTATGAGCCGAGGACTAATTGTCCTAGAAAATTGAGAGCTCTAGATCGTTTTAGTAAGTGGGAAATTTTAAACATAGGAGAAATGATGTAGCCAAAAAACAAAATTTTAACCATTTTAATTAATGGTCATGATATGAGCTTGAGATTAACTGTAAGACAAAAAACAATATTCTAAATCTTCTTCTTTTAACCTCATCTATGAGCTAAGGACTAACTGTCCTAGAAAAATGAGAGCTCTAGACCGTTTTAGTAAGTGGGAAATTTTAAACATAGGAGAAATGATGTAGCCAAAAAACAACAAATTCAACCATTTTAATTAATGGTCATGATATGAGCTTGAGATTAACTGTAAGATGAAAAAAAATATTCTAAATCTTATTCTTTTATTGTCATCTATGAGCCTGAGGACTAATTGTCCTAGAAAATTGAGAGCTCTAGACCGTTTTAGTAAGTGGGAAATTTTAAACATAGGAGAAATGATGTAGCCAAAAAACAACAATTTTAACCATTTTAATTAATGGTCATGATATGAGCTTGAGATTAACTGTAAGATGAAAAAAAATATTCTAAATCTTCTTCTTTTAACCTCATCTGTGAGCTGAGGACTAACTGTCCTAGAAAAATCATTACTCTAGACCTTTTTAGTAAGTGAGAAATTTAAAATATAGGAGAAATGATGTAGCCAAAAAACAACAAATTCAACCGTTTTAATTAATGGTCATGATATGAGCTTGAGATTAACTGTAAGATGAAAAAAAATATTCTAAATCTTATTCTTTTATTGTCATCTATGAGCCGAGGACTAATTGTCCTAGAAAATTGAGAGCTCTAGATCGTTTTAGTAAGTGGGAAATTTTAAACATAGGAGAAATGATGTAGCCAAAAAACAACAATTTTAACCATTTTAATTAATGGTCATGATATGAGCTTGAGATTAACTGTAAGATGAAAATATTCTAAATCTTTTTCTTTTACCTTCATCTGCGAGCTTTTAGTAAGAGGACTAACTGTCCTAGAAAAATCATTGAGAGCTCTAGACCGTTTTAGTAAGTGGGAAATTTTAAACATAGGAGAAATGATGTGGCCAAAAAACAACAATTTTAACCATTTTAATTAATGGTCATGATATGAGCTTGAGATTAACTGTAAGACAAAAAAACAATATTCTAAATCTTCTTCTTTTAACCTCATCTGTGAGCTGAGGACTAACTGTCCTAGAAAAATCATTACTCTAGACCTTTTTAGTAAGTGAGAAATTTAAAATATAGGAGAAATGATGTAGCCAAAAAGGCACAAATTCAACCGTTTTAATTAATGGTCATGATATGAGCTTGAGATTAACTGTAAGATGAAAAAAATATTCTAAATCTTATTCTTTTATTGTCATCTATGAGCCGAGGACTAATTGTCCTAGAAAATTGAGAGCTCTAGATCGTTTTAGTAAGTGGGAAATTTTAAACATAGGAGAAATGATGTAGCCAAAAAACAACAATTTTAACTATTTTAATTAATGGTCATGATATGAGCTTGAGATTAACTGTAAGATGAAAAAACAATATTCTAAATCTTCTTCTTTTAACCTCATCTGTGAGCTAAGAACTAACTGTCCTAGAAAAATCATTACTCTAGACCTTTTTAGTAAGTGAGAAATTTTAAACATAGGAGAAATGATGTAGCCAAAAAACAACAATTTTAACCGTTTTAATTAATGGTCATGATATGAGCTTGAGATTAACTGTAAGATGAAAAAAATATTCTAAATCTTATTCTTTTATTGTCATCTATGAGCCGAGGACTAATTGTCCTAGGAAAATTGAGAGCTCTAGATCGTTTTAGTAAGTGGGAAATTTTAAACATAGGAGAAATGATGTAGCCAAAAAACAACAATTTTAACCATTTTAATTAATGGTCATGATATGAGCTTGAGATTAACTGTAAGACGAAAAACAATATTCTAAATCTTCTTCTTTTAACCTGATCTGTGAGCTAAGGACTAACTGTCCTAGAAAAATCATTACCCTAGACCTTTTTAGTAAGTGAGAAATTTAAAATATAGGAGAAATGATGTAGCCAAAAAGGCACAAATTCAACCGTTTTAATTAATGGTCATGATATGAGCTTGAGATTAACTGTAAGATGAAAAAAAATATTCTAAATCTTATTCTTTTATTGTCATCTATGAGCCGAGGACTAATTGTCCTAGAAAATGAGAGCTCTAGATCGTTTTAGTAAGTGGGAAATTTTAAACATAGGAGAAATGATGTAGCCAAAAAACAACAATTTTAACCATTTTAATTAATGGTCATGATATGAGCTTGAGATTAACTGTAAGACAAAAAACAATATTCTAAATCTTCTTCTTTTAACCTCATCTGTGAGCTGAGGACTAACTGTCCTAGAAAAATCATTACTCTAGACCTTTTTAGTAAGTGAGAAATTTTAAAATATAGGAGAAATGATGTAGCCAAAAAACACAAATTCAACCGTTTTAATTAATGGTCATGATATGAGCTTGAGATTAACTGTAAGATGAAAAAAATATTCTAAATCTTATTCTTTTATTGTCATCTATGAGCTAGGACTAATTGTCCTAGAAAATGAGAGCTCTAGATCGTTTTAGTAAGTGGGAAATTTTAAACATAGGAGAAATGATGTAGGCAAAAAACAACAATTTTAACCATTTTAATTAATGGTCATGATATGAGCTTGAGATTAACTGTAAGACAAAAAAACAATATTCTAAATCTTCTTCTTTTAACCTCATCTGTGAGCTGAGGACTAACTGTCCTAGAAAAATCATTACTCTAGACCTTTTTAGTAAGTGAGAAATTTTAAAATATAGGAGAAATGATGTAGCCAAAAAGGCACAAATTCAACCGTTTTAATTAATGGTCATGATATGAGCTTGAGATTAACTGTAAGATGAAAAAAAATATTCTAAATCTTATTCTTTTATTGTCATCTATGAGCCGAGGACTAATTGTCCTAGAAAATTGAGAGCTCTAGATCGTTTTAGTAAGTGGGAAATTTTAAACATAGGAGAAATGATGTAGCCAAAAAACAACAATTTTAACTATTTTAATTAATGGTCATGATATGAGCTTGAGATTAACTGTAAGATGAAAAACAATATTCTAAATCTTTTTCTTTTAACCTCATCTGTGAGCTAAGGACTAACTGTCCTAGAAAAATTGAGAGCTCTAGACCGTTTTAGTAAGTGGGAAATTTTAAACATAGGAGAAATGATGTAGCCAAAAAACAACAATTTTAACCATTTTAATTAATGGTCATGATATGAGCTTGAGATTAACTGTAAGACGAAAAACAATATTCTAAATCTTCTTCTTTTAACCTCATCTGTGAGCTGAGGACTAATTGTCCTAGAAAAATCATTACTCTAGACCTTTTTAGTAAGTGAGAAATTTTAAATATAGGAGAAATGATGTAGCCAAAAAACACAAATTCAACCGTTTTAATTAATGGTCATGATATGAGCTTGAGATTAACTGTAAGACAAAAAAAATATTCTAAATCTTATTCTTTTATTGTCATCTATGAGCTAAGGACTAATTGTCCTAGAAAAATCAGAGCTCTAGATCGTTTTAGTAAGTGGGAAATTTTAAACATAGGAGAAATGATGTAGCCAAAAAACAACAATTTTAACCATTTTAATTAATGGTCATGATATGAGCTTGAGATTAACTGTAAGATGAAAAAAAATATTCTAAATCTTATTCTTTTAACCTCATCTATGAGCTGAGGACTAATTGTCCTAGAAAATCATTAGAGCTCTAGATCCTTTTAGTAAGTGGAAATTTTAAACATAGGAGAAATGATGTAGCCAAAAAACAACAATTTTAACCATTTTAATTAATGGTCATGATATGAGCTTGAGATTAACTGTAAGATGAAAAACAATATTCTAAATCTTTTTCTTTTACCTTCATCTGCGATCTAAGAACTAACTGTCCTAGAAAATTGAGAGCTCTAGACCGTTTTAGTAAGTGGGAAATTTTAAACATAGGAGAAATGATGTGGCCAAAAAACAACAATTTTAACCATTTTAATTAATGGTCATGATATGAGCTTGAGATTAACTGTAAGACGAAAAACAATATTCTAAATCTTCTTCTTTTAACCTCATCTGTGAGCTGAGGACTAACTGTCCTAGAAAAATCATTACTCTAGACCTTTTTAGTAAGTGAGAAATTTAAAATATAGGAGAAATGATGTAGCCAAAAAGGCACAAATTCAACCGTTTTAATTAATGGTCATGATATGAGCTTGAGATTAACTGTAAGACAAAAAAAATATTCTAAATCTTCTTCTTTTAACTCTCATCTATGAGCTGAGGACTAACTGTCCTAGAAAAATCATTACTCTAGACCTTTTTAGTAAGTGAGAAATTTTTAAAATATAGGAGAAATGATGTAGCCAAAAAGGCACAATTTTTAACCGGTTTTAATTAATGGTCATGATATGAGCTTGAGATTAACTGTAAGATGAAAAAAATATTCTAAATCTTATTCTTTTATTGTCATCTATGAGCCGAGGACTAATTGTCCTAGAAAATTGAGAGAGCTCTAGATCGTTTTAGTAAGTGGGAAATTTTAAACATAGGAGAAATGATGTAGCCAAAAACAACAATTTTAACTATTTGAATTAATGGTCATGTTATGAGTTTGAGATTAACTGTAAGATGAAAAACAATATTTAAATCTTTTTCTTTTACCTTCATCTGCGATCTAAGAACTAACTGTCCTACAAAATTGAGAGCTCTAGACCGTTTTAGTAAGTGGGAAATTTTAAACATAGGAGAAATGATGTAGCCAAAAAACAACAATTTTAACGATTTTAATTAATGGTCATCATATGAGCTTGAGATTAACTGTAAGACGAAAAGCAATATTCTCAATCTTATTCTTTTATTGTCATCTATGAGCCGAGGACTAATTGTCCTGGAAAATTGAGAGCTCTAGATCGTTTTAGTAAGTGGGAAATTTTAAACATAGGAGAAATGATGTAGGCCAAAAAACAACAATTTTAACCATTTTAATTAATGGTCATGATATGAGCTTGAGATTAACTGTAAGACGAAAAACTATATGCTAAATCTTCTTCTTTTAACCTGATCTGTGAGCTAAGGACTAACTGTCCTAGAAAAATCATTACCCTAGACCTTTTTAGTAAGTGAGAAATTTAAAATATAGGAGAAATGATGTAGCCAAAAAGGCACAAATTCAACCGTTTTAATTAATGGTCATGATATGAGCTTGAGATTAACAGTGAGATGAAAAAAAAAAATATTCTAAATCTTATTCTTTTATTGTCATCTATGAGCCGAGGACTAATTGTCCTAGAAAATTGAGAGCTCTAGATCGTTTTAGTAAGTGGGAAATTTTAAACATAGGAGAAATGATGTAGCCAAAAAACAACAATTTTAACCATTTTAATTAATGGTCATGATATGAGCTTGAGATTAACTGTAAGACAAAAAACAATATTCTAAATCTTCTTCTTTTAACCTCATTTGTGAGCTGAGGACTAACTGTCCTAGAAAAATCATTACTCTAGACCTTTTTAGTAAGTGAGAAATTTAAAATATAGGAGAAATGATGTAGCCAAAAAGGCACAAATTCAACCGTTTTAATTAATTAATGGTCATGATATGAGCTTGAGATTAACTGTAAGATGAAAAAAAAATATTCTAAATCTTATTCTTTTATTGTCATCTATGAGCCGAGGACTAATTGTCCTAGAAAAATTGAGAGCTCTAGATCGTTTTAGTAAGTGGAAATTTTAAACATAGGAGAAATGATGTAGCCAAAAAACAAATTTTTAACCGTTTTAATTAATGGTCATGATATGAGCTTGAGATTAACTGTAAGATGAAAAAAATATTCTAAATCTTATTCTTTTATTGTCATCTATGAGCCGAGGACTAATTGTCCTAGAAAATTGAGAGCTCTAGATCGTTTTAGTAAGTGGGAAATTTTAAACATAGGAGAAATGATGTAGCCAAAAAACAACAATTTTAACCATTTTAATTAATGGTCATGATATGAGCTTGAGATTAACTGTAAGATGAAAAACAATATTCTAAATCTTTTTCTTTTAACTTCATCTGCGATCTAAGAACTAACTGTCCTAGAAAATTGAGAGCTCTAGACCGTTTTAGTAAGTGGGAAATTTTAAACATAGGAGAAATGATGTGGCCAAAAAACAACAATTTTAACCATTTTAATTAATGGTCATGATATGAGCTTGAGATTAACTGTAAGACAAAAAACAATATTCTAAATCTTCTTCTTTTAACCTCATCTGTGAGCTGAGGACTAACTGTCCTAGAAAAATCATTACTCTAGACCTTTTTAGTAAGTGAAAAATTTAAAATATAGGAGAAATGATGTAGCCAAAAAGGCACAAATTCAACCGTTTTAATTAATGGTCATGATATGAGCTTGAGATTAACTGTAAGATGAAAAAAATATTCTAAATCTTATTCTTTTATTGTCATCTATGTGCCGAGGACTAATTGTCCTAGAAAATTGAGAGCTCTAGATCGTTTTAGTAAGTGGGAAATTTTAAACATAGGAGAAATGATGTAGCCAAAAAACAACATTTTTAACTATTTTAATTAATGGTTATGTTATGAGTTTGAGATTAACTGTAAGATGAAAAACAATATTTTAAATCTTTTTCTTTTACCTTCATCTGCGATCTAAGAACTAACTGTCCTACAAAATTGAGAGCTCTAGACCGTTTTAGTAAGTGGGAAATTTTAAACATAGGAGAAATGATGTAGCCAAAAAACAACAATTTTAGCGATTTTAATTAATGGTCATCATATGAGCTTGAGATTAACTGTAAGACGAAAAACAATATTCTCAATCTTATTCTTTTATTGTCATCTATGAGCCGAGGACTAATTGTCCTGGAAAATTGAGAGCTCTAGATCGTTTTAGTAAGTGGGAAATTTTAAACATAGGAGAAATGATGGGGCCAAAAAACAACAATTTTAACCATTTTAATTAATGGTCATGATATGAGCTTGAGATTAACTGTAAGACGAAAAACTATATTCTAAATCTTCTTCTTTTAACCTGATCTGTGAGCTAAGGACTAACTGTCCTAGAAAAATCATTACTCTAGACCTTTTTAGTAAGTGAGAAATTTAAAATATAGGAGAAATGATGTAGCCAAAAAGGCACAAATTCAACCGTTTTAATTAATGGTCATGATATGAGCTTGAGATTAACTGTAAGACAAAAAAAAACAATATTCTAAATCTTCTTCTTTTAAACTCATCTGTGAGCTGAGGACTAACTGTCCTAGAAAAATCATTACTCTAGACCTTTTTAGTAAGTGAAAAATTTAAAATATAGGAGAAATGATGTAGCCAAAAAGGCACAAATTCAACCGTTTTAATTAATGGTCATGATATGAGCTTGAGATTAACTGTAACTGTGATAAGATGAAAAAAATATTCTAAATCTTATTCTTTTATTGTCATCTATGAGCCGAGGACTAATTGTCCTAGAAAATTGAGAGCTCTAGATCGTTTTAGTAAGTGGGAAATTTTAAACATAGGAGAAATGATGTAGCCAAAAAACAACATTTTTAACTATTTGAATTAATGGTTATGTTATGAGTTTGAGATTAACTGTAAGATGAAAAACAATATTTTAAATCTTTTTCTTTTACCTTCATCTGCGATCTAAGAACTAACTGTCCTACAAAATTGAGAGCTCTAGACCGTTTTAGTAAGTGGGAAATTTTAAACATAGGAGAAATGATGTAGCCAAAAAACAACAATTTTAGCGATTTTAATTAATGGTCATCATATGAGCTTGAGATTAACTGTAAGACGAAAAAATAATATTCTCAATCTTATTCTTTTATTGTCATCTATGAGCCGAGGACTAATTGTCCTGGAAAATTGAGAGCTCTAGATCGTTTTAGTAAGTGGGAAATTTTAAACATAGGAGAAATGATGGGGCCAAAAAACAACAATTTTAACCATTTTAATTAATGGTCATGATATGAGCTTGAGATTAACTGTAAGACGAAAAACTATATTTCTAAATCTTCTTCTTTTAACCTGATCTGTGAGCTGAAGGACTAACTGTCCTAGAAAAATCATTACCCTAGACCTTTTTAGTAAGTGAGAAATTTAAAATATAGGAGAAATGATGTAGCCAAAAAGGCACAAATTCAACCGTTTTAATTAATGGTCATGATATGAGCTTGAGATTAACTGTAAGATGAAAAAAAAATATTCTAAATCTTATTCTTTTATTGTCATCTATGAGCCGAGGACTAATTGTCCTAGAAAATTGAGAGCTCTAGATCGTTTTAGTAAGTGGGAAATTTTAAACATAGGAGAAATGATGTAGCCAAAAAACAACAATTTTAACCATTTTAATTAATGGTCATGATATGAGCTTGAGATTAACTGTAAGACAAAAAACAATATTCTAAATCTTCTTCTTTTAACCTCATCTTGTGAGCTGAGGACTAACTGTCCTAGAAAAATCATTACTCTAGACCTTTTTAGTAAGTGAGAAATTTTAAAATATAGGAGAAATGATGTAGCCAAAAAGGCACAAATTCAACCGTTTTAATTAATGGTCATGATATGAGCTTGAGATTAACTGTAAGATGAAAAATATTCTAAATCTTATTCTTTTATTGTCATCTATGAGCCGAGGACTAATTGTCCTAGAAAATTGAGAGCTCTAGATCGTTTTAGTAAGTGGGAAATTTTAAACATAGGAGAAATGATGTAGCCAAAAAACAACAATTTTAACCGATTTTAATTAATGGTCATGATATGAGCTTGAGATTAACTGTAAGACGAAAAACAATATTCTAAATCTTCTTCTTTTAACCTCATCTGTGAGCTGAGGACTAACTGTCCTAGAAAAATCATTACTTCTAGACCTTTTTAGTAAGTGAGAAATTTAAAATATAGGAGAAATGATGTAGCCAAAAAGGCACAAATTCAACCGTTTTAATTAATGGTCATGATATGAGCTTGAGATTAACTGTGAGATGAAAAAAAGTAATTCTAAATCTTATTCTTTTATTGTCATCTATGAGCCGAGGACTAATTGTCCTAGAAAAACTGAGAGCTCTAGATCGTTTTAGTAAGTGGGAAAAATTTAAAACATAGGAGAAATGATGTAGCCAAAAAACAACAATTTTAACCATTTTAATTAATGGTCATGATATGAGCTTGAGATTAACTGTAAGACGAAAAACAATATTCTAAATCTTCTTCTTTTAACCTCATCTGTGAGCTAAGGACTAACTGTCCTAGAAAAATCATTACTCTAGACCTTTTTAGTAAGTGAGAAATTTAAAATATAGGAGAAATGATGTAGCCAAAAAACAACAAATTCAACCGTTTTAATTAATGGTCATGATATGAGCTTGAGATTAACTGTAAGATGAAAAAAATATTCTAAATCTTATTCTTTTATTGTTGTCATCTATGAGCCGAGGACTAATTGTCCTAGGAAAATTGAGAGCTCTAGATCGTTTTAGTAAGTGGGAAATTTTAAACATAGGAGAAATGATGTGGCCAAAAAACAACAATTTTAACCATTTTAATTAATGGTCATGATATGAGCTTGAGATTAACTGTAAGATGAAAAAAAATTCAATATTCTAAATCTTCTTCTTTTAACCTCATTTGTGAGCTGAGGACTAACTGTCCTAGAAAAATCATTACTCTAGACCTTTTTAGTAAGTGAGAAATTTAAAATATAGGAGAAATGATGTAGCCAAAAAGGCACAAATTCAACCGTTTTAATTAATGGTCATGATATGAGCTTGAGATTAACTGTAAGATGAAAAAAAATATTCTAAATCTTATTCTTTTATTGTCATCTATGATGCCGAGGACTAATTGTCCTAGAAAATTGAGAGCTCTAGATCGTTTTAGTAAGTGGGAAATTTTAAACATAGGAGAAATGATGTAGCCAAAAAACAACATTTTTAACTATTTTAATTAATGGTTATGATATGAGTTTGAGATTAACTGTAAGATGAAAAACAATATTTTAAATCTTTTTCTTTTAACCTTCATCTGCGATCTAAGGACTAACTGTCCTAGAAAATTGAGAGCTCTAGACCGTTTTAGTAAGTGGGAAATTTTAAACATAGGAGAAATGATGTAGCCAAAAAACAACAATTTTACCGATTTTAATTAATGGTCATGATATGAGCTTGAGATTAACTGTAAGACGAAAAACAATATTCTAATCTTCTTCTTTTATTGATCTGTGAGCCGAGGACTAACTGTCCTAGAAAAATCATTAGCTCTAGACCGTTTTAGTAAGTGGGAAATTTTAAACATAGGAGAAATGATGTAGCCAAAAAACAACAATTTTAACCGATTTTAATTAATGGTCATGATATGAGCTTGAGATTAACTGTAAGACGAAAAAAAATATTCTCAAATCTTATTCTTTTATTGTCATCTATGAGCCGAGGACTAATTGTCCTGGAAAATTGAGAGCTCTAGATCGTTTTAGTAAGTGGGAAATTTTAAACATAGGAGAAATGATGGGGCCAAAAAACAACAATTTTAACATTTTAATTAATGGTCATGATATGAGCTTGAGATTAACTGTAAGACGAAAAACAATATTCTAAATCTTCTTCTTTTAACCTGATCTGTGAGCTAAGGACTAACTGTCCTAGAAAAATCATTACCCTAGACCTTTTTAGTAAGTGAGAAATTTAAAATATAGGAGAAATGATGTAGCCAAAAAGGCACGAATTCAACCGTTTTAATTAATGGTCATGATATGAGCTTGAGATTAACTGTGAGATGAAAAAAAATATTCTAAATCTTATTCTTTTATTGTCATCTATGAGCCGAGGACTAATTGTCCTAGAAAAATTGAGAGCTCTAGATCGTTTTAGTAAGTGGGAAATTTTAAACATAGGAGAAATGATGTAGCCAAAAAACAACAATTTTAACCATTTTAATTAATGGTCATGATATGAGCTTGAGATTAACTGTAAGACGAAAAACAATATTCTAAATCTTCTTCTTTTAACCTCATCTGTGAGCTGAGGACTAACTGTCCTAGAAAAATCATTACTCTAGACCTTTTTAGTAAGTGAGAAATTTAAAATATAGGAGAAATGATGTAGCCAAAAAGGCAACAATTCAACCGTTTTAATTAATGGTCATGATATGAGCTTGAGATTAACTGTAAGATGAAAAAAATATTCTAAATCTTATTCTTTTATTGTCATCTATGAGCCGAGGACTAATTGTCCTAGAAAAATGAGAGCTCTAGATCGTTTTAGTAAGTGGGAAATTTTAAACATAGGAGAAATGATGTAGCCAAAAAACAACAATTTTAACCATTTTAATTAATGGTCATGATATGAGCTTGAGATTAACTGTAAGACAAAAAACAATATTCTAAATCTTCTTCTTTTAACCTCATCTGTGAGCTGAGGACTAACTGTCCTAGAAAAATCATTACTCTAGACCTTTTTAGTAAGTGAGAAATTTAAAATATAGGAGAAATGATGTAGCCAAAAAACAACAAATTCAACCGTTTTAATTAATGGTCATGATATGAGCTTGAGATTAACTGTAAGATGAAAAAAATATTCTAAATCTTATTCTTTTATTGTCATCTATGAGCCGAGGACTAATTGTCCTAGAAAATTGAGAGCTCTAGATCGTTTTAGTAAGTGGGAAATTTTAAACATAGGAGAAATGATGTAGCCAAAAAACAACAATTTTAACCATTTTAATTAATGGTCATGATATGAGCTTGAGATTAACTGTAAGACAAAAACAATATTCTAAATCTTCTTCTTTTAACCTCATCTGTGAGCTAAGGACTAACTGTCCTAGAAAAATCATTACTCTAGACCTTTTTAGTAAGTGAGAAATTTAAAATATAGGAGAAATGATGTAGCCAAAAAGGCACAAATTCAACCGTTTTAATTAATGGTCATGATATGAGCTTGAGATTAACTGTAAGATGAAAAAAAAATATTCTAAATCTTATTCTTTTATTGTCATCTATGAGCCGAGGACTAATTGTCCTAGAAAATTGAGAGCTCTAGATCGTTTTAGTAAGTGGGAAATTTTAAACATAGGAGAAATGATGTAGCCAAAAAACAACAATTTTAACCATTTTAATTAATGGTCATGATATGAGCTTGAGATTAACTGTAAGACGAAAAACAATATTCTAAATCTTCTTCTTTTAACCTCATCTGTGAGCTAAGGACTAACTGTCCTAGAAAATCATTACCTCTAGACCTTTTTAGTAAGTGAGAAATTTAAAATATAGGAGAAATGATGTAGCCAAAAAGGCACAATTCAACCGTTTTAATTAATGGTCATGATATGAGCTTGAGATTAACTGTAAGATGAAAAAAAAATCTTCTTCTTTATTCTAAATCTTATTCTTTTATTGTCATCTATGAGCCGAGGACTAATTGTCCTAGGAAAATGAGAGCTCTAGATCGTTTTAGTAAGTGAGGAAATTTTAAACATAGGAGAAATGATGTGGCCAAAAAACAACAATTTTAACCATTTTAATTAATGGTCATGATATGAGCTTGAGATTAACTGTAAGACAAAAAACAATATTCTAAATCTTCTTCTTTTAACCTCATCTGTGAGCTGAGGACTAACTGTCCTAGAAAAATCATTACTCTAGACCTTTTTAGTAAGTGAGAAATTTTAAATATAGGAGAAATGATGTAGCCAAAAAGGCACAATTCAACCGTTTTAATTAATGGTCATGATATGAGCTTGAGATTAACTGTAAGATGAAAAAAATATTCTAAATCTTATTCTTTTATTGTCATCTATGAGCCGAGGACTAATTGTCCTAGAAAATTGAGAGCTCTAGATCGTTTTAGTAAGTGGGAAATTTTAAACATAGGAGAAATGATGTAGCCAAAAAACAACAATTTTAACCATTTTAATTAATGGTCATGATATGAGCTTGAGATTAACTGTAAGATGAAAAAAAATATTCTAAATCTTCTTCTTTTAACCTCATCTGTGAGCTGAGGACTAACTGTCCTAGAAAAATCATTACTCTAGACCTTTTTAGTAAGTGAGAAATTTTAAATATAGGAGAAATGATGTAGCCAAAAAGGCACAAATTCAACCGTTTTAATTAATGGTCATGATATGAGCTTGAGATTAACTGTAAGATGAAAAAAAATATTCTCTAAATCTTATTCTTTTATTGTCATCTATGAGCCGAGGACTAATTGTCCTAGAAAATTGAGAGCTCTAGATCGTTTTAGTAAGTGGGAAATTTTAAACATAGGAGAAATGATGTAGCCAAAAAACAACAATTTTAACCATTTTAATTAATGGTCATGATATGAGCTTGAGATTAACTGTAAGACGAAAAACAATATTCTAAATCTTCTTCTTTTAACCTCATCTGTGAGCTAAGGACTAACTGTCCTAGAAAAATCATTACTCTAGACCTTTTTAGTAAGTGAGAAATTTAAAATATAGGAGAAATGATGTAGCCAAAAAGGCACAAATTCAACCGTTTTAATTAATGGTCATGATATGAGCTTGAGATTAACTGTAGATGAAAAAAAATATTCTAAATCTTATTCTTTTATTGTCATCTATGAGCCGAGGACTAATTGTCCTAGGAAAATTGAGAGCTCTAGATCGTTTTAGTAAGTGGGAAATTTTAAACATAGGAGAAATGATGTAGCCAAAAAACAACAATTTTAACCATTTTAATTAATGGTCATGATATGAGCTTGAGATTAACTGTAAGACGAAAAACAATATTCTAAATCTTCTTCTTTTAACCTCATCTGTGAGCTAAGGACTAACTGTCCTAGAAAAATCATTACTCTAGACCTTTTTAGTAAGTGAGAAATTTAAAATATAGGAGAAATGATGTAGCCAAAAAACACAAATTCAACCGTTTTAATTAATGGTCATGATATGAGCTTGAGATTAACTGTAAGATGAAAAAAATATTCTAAATCTTATTCTTTTATTGTCATCTATGAGCCGAGGACTAATTGTCCTAGAAAAAATGAGAGCTCTAGATCGTTTTAGTAAGTGGAAATTTTAAAATATAGGAGAAATGATGTGGCCAAAAAACAACAATTTTAACCATTTTAATTAATGGTCATGATATGAGCTTGAGATTAACTGTAAGACAAAAAAAAAAATATTCTAAATCTTCTTCTTTTAACCTCATCTGTGAGCTGAGGACTAACTGTCCTAGAAAAATCATTACTCTAGACCTTTTTAGTAAGTGAGAAATTTAAAATATAGGAGAAATGATGTAGCCAAAAAGGCACAAATTCAACCGTTTTAATTAATGGTCATGATATGAGCTTGAGATTAACTGTAAGATGAAAAAAATATTTCTAAATCTTATTCTTTTATTGTCATCTATGTGCCGAGGACTAATTGTCCTAGAAAATTGAGAGCTCTAGATCGTTTTAGTAAGTGGGAAATTTTAAACATAGGAGAAATGATGTAGCCAAAAAACAACAATTTAACTATTTTAATTAATGGTTATGTTATGAGTTTGAGATTAACTGTAAGATGAAAAACAATATTTTAAATCTTTTTCTTTTACCTTCATCTGCGATCTAAGAACTAACTGTCCTAGAAAATTGAGAGCTCTAGACCGTTTTAGTAAGTGGGAAATTTTAAACATAGGAGAAATGATGTAGCCAAAAAACAACAATTTTAACGATTTTAATTAATGGTCATGATATGAGCTTGAGATTAACTGTAAGACGAAAAACAATATTCTAAATCTTATTCTTTTATTGTCATCTATGAGCTGAGGACTAATTGTCCTAGAAAATTGAGAGCTCTAGACCGTTTTAGTAAGTGGGAAATTTTAAACATAGGAGAAATGATGTAGCCAAAAAACAACAATTTTAGCCATTTTAATTAATGGTCATCATATGAGCTTGAGATTAACTGTAAGACGAAAAAAAACAATATTCTAAATCTTATTCTTTTATTGTCATCTATGAGCCGAGGACTAATTGTCCTGGAAAATTGAGAGCTCTAGATCGTTTTAGTAAGTGGGAAATTTTAAACATAGGAGAAATGATGTAGCCAAAAAACAACAATTTTAACCATTTTAATTAATGGTCATGATATGAGCTTGAGATTAACTGTAAGACGAAAAACTATATTCTAAATCTTCTTCTTTTAACCTCATCTGTGAGCTGAGGACTAACTGTCCTAGAAAAATCATTACCCTAGACCTTTTTAGTAAGTGAGAAATTTAAAATATAGGAGAAATGATGTAGCCAAAAAGGCACAAATTCAACCGTTTTAATTAATGGTCATGATATGAGCTTGAGATTAACTGTGAGATGAAAAAAATATTCTAAATCTTATTCTTTTATTGTCATCTATGAGCCGAGGACTAATTGTCCTAGAAAATTGAGAGCTCTAGATCGTTTTAGTAAGTGGGAAATTTTAAACATAGGAGAAATGATGATAGGCCAAAAAACAACAATAGCCAAAAAACAACAATTTTAACCATTTTAATTAATGGTCATGATATGAGCTTGAGATTAACTGTAAGACAAAAAACAATATTCTAAATCTTCTTCTTTTAACCTCATCTGTGAGCTGAGGACTAACTGTCCTAGAAAAATCATTACTCTAGACCTTTTAGTAAGTGAGAAATTTAAAATATAGGAGAAATGATGTAGCCAAAAAGGCACAAATTCAACCGTTTTAATTAATGGTCATGATATGAGCTTGAGATTAACTGTAAGATGAAAAAAAATATTCTAAATCTTATTCTTTTATTGTCATCTATGAGCCGAGGACTAATTGTCCTAGAAAATTGAGAGCTCTAGATCGTTTTAGTAAGTGGGAAATTTTAAACATAGGAGAAATGATGTAGCCAAAAAACAACAATTTTAACCGATTTTAATTAATGGTCATGATATGAGCTTGAGATTAACTGTAAGACGAAAAACAATATTCTAAATCTTCTTCTTTTACCTCATCTGTGAGCTAAGGACTAACTGTCCTAGAAAATCATTACCTCTAGACCTTTTTAGTAAGTGAGAAATTTAAAATATAGGAGAAATGATGTAGCCAAAAAGGCACACAATTCAACCGTTTTAATTAATGGTCATGATATGAGCTTGAGATTAACTGTAAGATGAAAAAAAATATTCTAAATCTTATTCTTTTATTGTCATCTATGAGCCGAGGACTAATTGTCCTAGGAAATTGAGAGCTCTAGATCGTTTTAGTAAGTGGGAAATTTTAAACATAGGAGAAATGATGTGCCCAAAAAACAACAATTTTAACCATTTTAATTAATGGTCATGATATGAGCTTGAGATTAACTGTAAGACAAAAAACAATATTCTAAATCTTCTTCTTTTAACCTCATTTGTGAGCTGAGGACTAACTGTCCTAGAAAAATCATTACTCTAGACCTTTTTAGTAAGTGAGAAATTTAAAATATAGGAGAAATGATGTAGCCAAAAAGGCACAAATTCAACCGTTTTAATTAATGGTCATGATATGAGCTTGAGATTAACTGTAAGATGAAAAAAAATATTCTAAATCTTATTCTTTTATTGTCATCTATGAGCCGAGGACTAATTGTCCTAGAAAATTGAGAGCTCTAGATCGTTTTAGTAAGTGGGAAATTTTAAACATAGGAGAAATGATGTAGCCAAAAAACAACAATTTTAACCATTTTAATTAATGGTCATGATATGAGCTTGAGATTAACTGTAAGATGAAAAACAATATTCTAAATCTTCTTCTTTTAACCTCATCTGTGAGCTAAGGACTAACTGTCCTAGAAAAATCATTAGCTCTAGACCTTTTTAGTAAGTGAGAAATTTTAAACATAGGAGAAATGATGTAGCCAAAAAACAACAATTTTAAAATAGTTTTAATTAATGGTCATGATATGAGCTTGAGATTAACTGTAAGATGAAAAAAATATTCTAAATCTTATTCTTTTATTGTCATCTATGAGCCGAGGACTAATTGTCCTAGAAAATTGAGAGCTCTAGATCGTTTTAGTAAGTGGGAAATTTTAAACATAGGAGAAATGATGTAGCCAAAAAACAACAATTTTAACTATTTTAATTAATGGTCATGATATGAGCTTGAGATTAACTGTAAGACGAAAAACTATATTCTAAATCTTCTTCTTTTAACCTGATCTGTGAGATAAGGACTAACTGTCCTAGAAAAATCATTACCTCTAGACCTTTTTAGTAAGTGAGAAATTTAAAATATAGGAGAAATGATGTAGCCAAAAAACACAAATTCAACCGTTTTAATTAATGGTCATGATATGAGCTTGAGATTAACTGTGAGATGAAAAAAATATTCTAAATCTTATTCTTTTATTGTCATCTATGAGCCGAGGACTAATTGTCCTAGAAAATTGAGAGCTCTAGATCGTTTTAGTAAGTGGGAAATTTTAAACATAGGAGAAATGATGTAGCCAAAAAACAACAATTTTAACCATTTAATTAATGGTCATGATATGAGCTTGAGATTAACTGTAAGACAAAAAACAATATTCTAAATCTTCTTCTTTTAACCTCATCTGTGAGCTAAGGACTAACTGTCCTAGAAAATTGATTACTAGACCTTTTTAGTAAGTGGGAAATTTTAAACATAGGAGAAATGATGTAGCCAAAAAGGCAACAAATTCAACCGTTTTAATTAATGGTCATGATATGAGCTTGAGATTAACTGTAAGACAAAAAAAAACAATATTCTAAATCTTCTTCTTTTAACCTCATCTGTGAGCTGAGGACTAACTGTCCTAGAAAAATCATTACTCTAGACCTTTTTAGTAAGTGAGAAATTTAAAATATAGATAAATGATGTAGCCAAAAAGGCACAAATTCAACCGTTTTAATTAATGGTCATGATATGAGCTTGAGATTAACTGTAAGATGAAAAAAAATATTCTAAATCTTATTCTTTTATTGTCATCTATGAGCCGAGGACTAATTGTCCTAGAAAATTGAGAGCTCTAGATCGTTTTAGTAAGTGGGAAATTTTAAACATAGGAGAAATGATGTAGCCAAAAAACAACAATTTTAACTATTTGAATTAATGGTCATGTTATGAGTTTGAGATTAACTGTAAGATGAAAAACAATATTTTAAATCTTTTCTTTTACCTTCATCTGCGATCTAAGAACTAACTGTCCTACAAAATTGAGAGCTCTAGACCGTTTTAGTAAGTGGGAAATTTTAAACATAGGAGAAATGATGTAGCCAAAAAACAACAATTTTAACGATTTTAATTAATGGTCATCATATGAGCTTGAGATTAACTGTAAGACGAAAAACAATATTCTAAATCTTCTTCTTTTAACCTCATCTGTGAGCTGAGGACTAACTGTCCTAGAAAATTGAGACTCTAGACCTTTTTAGTAAGTGAGAAATTTTAAACATAGGAGAAATGATGTAGCCAAAAAACAACAATTTTAACCATTTTAATTAATGGTCATGATATGAGCTTGAGATTAACTGTAAGATGAAAAAAATATTCTAAATCTTATTCTTTTATTGTCATCTATGAGCCGAGGACTAATTGTCCTAGAAAATTGAGAGCTCTAGATCGTTTTAGTAAGTGGAAATTTTAAACATAGGAGAAATGATGTAGCCAAAAAACAACAATTTTAACCATTTTAATTAATGGTCATGATATGAGCTTGAGATTAACTGTAAGACAAAAAACAATATTCTAAATCTTCTTCTTTTAACCTCATCTGTGAGCTGAGGACTAATTGTCCTAGAAAAATCATTACTCTAGACCTTTTTAGTAAGTGAGAAATTTAAACATAGGAGAAATGATGTAGCCAAAAAGGCACAAATTCAACCGTTTTAATTAATGGTCATGATATGAGCTTGAGATTAACTGTAAGATGAAAAAAAATATTCTAAATCTTATTCTTTTTTATTGTCATCTATGAGCCGAGGACTAATTGTCCTAGAAAATTGAGAGCTCTAGACCGTTTTAGTAAGTGGGAAATTTTAAACATAGGAGAAATGATGTAGCCAAAAAACAACAATTTTAACTATTTTAATTAATGGTCATGATATGAGCTTGAGATTAACTGTAAGACAAAAAGCAATATTCTAAATCTTCTTCTTTTAACCTCATCTGTGAGCTGAGGACTAACTGTCCTAGAAAAATCATTACTCTAGACCTTTTTAGTAAGTGAGAAATTTAAAATATAGGAGAAATGATGTAGCCAAAAAGGCACAAATTGAACCGTTTTAATTAATGGTCATGATATGAGCTTGAGATTAACTGTCAGATGAAAAAAAATGTTCTAAATTATGTCTTTGGTCTTTTTTTTTTTGTCATTTGTCGTTTTTTAGTTTTTGGTCCTCTTTTCTCTTTCTTCTTCTTTTTCAGTCCTTGATTTTCTCTTCCTGTCTTCGGTGTTCTTCTCTCGTCTTTGGTCTTATTATATTATCTTTTTTGTTTTGGTTTGTTCTTTCGTCTTCTTTTCCTGTCTGTAGTCTTCTTTTCTTGTCTTTGGTCTTCTTTTTGTCTTGGTCTTTTTTGTCTTTGGTCTTCTTTTCTTGTCTTTGGTCTCCTTTTCTGTCTTGGGTTTATGTTCTTGTCCTTGGTCTCCTTTTCTTGTTATTGGTCTTCTTTTTTATGTTTTTTGTTTTTTTTATCTTTTTAACCTCTGGTTTTGATTTTCATATTTGGTCTTCTTTTTTGTCTATGGTCTTCTTTTTTGTCTTTGGTCTTCTTTTTCTTGTCTTTGGTCTTCTTTTCCTGTCTTTGATATTTTTCTTCTTGTGTTTGGTCTTCTTTTCTTGGCTTTGGTCTTCTTTTCTTGTCTTGGGTCTTCTTGTTCTTGTCTTTTTTAGTCTTTTTCGTCCTTGGTCTTCTTTTCGGTCTTTGATCTTCTTTCTTTGTCTCTGGTCTTCTTTTCTTGTCTTTGGTCTTGTTTTTGTCCTTGGTTTTCTTTTCTTTTTTTTCTGTCTTTTTTAGTCTTTTTTTTTGTTGTCTTTAGTCTTCTTTTCTTGTTTTCTTTTTCTGTCTTGTTTTTTGTATTTAGTCTTCTTTTTTTGTCTTTAGTCTTCTTTTTTTGTTTTTTTTGAATTCTTTTCTTGTTTTTGGTCTTCTTTTCTTCTCTTTGGTCTTCTTTTCTTGTCTTTGGTCTTTTTTCTTACCTTTGGTCATCTTTTTGTGGGGTTTTCTTGTTCGTCTCTGGTCTTCTTCTTTGTCTTTGTTCTTTTTTTTCTTTGGTCTGTTTTTTGGTCTTTGATCTTCTTTTCTTATCTTTAGTGTTCTTTTTTGTTTTTGATGTTCTTTTTTGTCGTGGTCTTCTTTTCTTGTCTTTGGTCTTCTCTTTTTTAGTCTTACGTTTTCAATCTTCCTGTAATTCGATATCAATATGCGGCTTCAATAGTCTTTTACTTCGATATCACTACTCGACCTCATTAGTCCTCTAATTAGATGTCACTATGCCTCATTCCTCTCCTAATTAGAAATCTCTACGCGGCCTCAATCGTCCTCTAATTCGATATCACTACGCGGCCTCACTCGTCCTGGAATTCGATAGCATTCCGCCTCAATCGTCCTCTAATTCGATATCACTACGCAGCCTGAATCGTCCTTTAATTTGGTACCACTACGAGGACTCAATCGTCCTCTAATTCGATATCACTACGCCTCAATCGTCCTCTAATTTTCTTTTTTGTCGTTGGTCTTCTTTTCTTGTATTTGGTCTTCTTTTTCTGTTTTTTGGTCTTCTTTTTTGTCAGGGTCTTTTCTTGTCTTTGGCCTTCTTTTCTTGTGTTTGGTCTTCTTTTCTTGTGTTTGGTCTTCTTTCCTTCTTTGTGGTCTTCTTTTCTTGTCTTGGGTATTTTTTTCTGTCTTGGTCTTTTTTTACTTTGGTCTTCTTTTCTTGTCTTTGGTCTTCTTTTTTTGTGTTTTTTTGTCTTTGGACTTCTTTTTTGAATTTGGTCTTCTTTTCTTGTGTTTGGTCTTCTTTTCTTGTCTTGGGTCTTTTTTGTTGTCTTGGTCTTTTTTTGTCTTTGGTCTTCTTTTCTTGTCTTTGGTCTTCTTTTTTGTCTTCTTTTTGTCTTTGGTCTTCTTTCTTGTCTTTGGTCTTTTTTTGTATTTGGTCTTCTTTTGTTTATTTTTTCGTCTTCTTCTTTTGTCTTGGTCTTTTCATGTCTTTGGTCTTCTTTTCTTATGTTTGGTCTTCTTGTCTGGTCTTTGGTACTCTTTTCTTGTCTTTGTTCTTGTTTTTGTCTTTCGTCTTCTATTTTTGTCTTTGTTTGTCTTCTTTTTTGTCGTTGGTCTTCTTTTCTTGTATTTGGTCTTCTTTTTGTGTTTTTGTCCTTCTTTTTCTGTTTTTTTGGTCTTCTTTTTTGTCTTCGTCTTTTCTTGTCTTTGGTCTTCTTTTCTTGTGTTTGGTCTTTTTTTTTGTCTTTGGTCTTCTTTTCTTGTCTTTGGCCTTCTGTTTTTGTCTTCGTCTTTTCTTGTCTTTGGTCTTCTTTTCTTGTTTGTGGTCTTTTCTTGTCTTGGGTCTTTTTTGTTGTCTTGGTCATTTTTTGTCTTTGGTCTTCTTTTTTGTGTTTTTTTTATCTTTGGTCTTCTTTTTTGTCGTAGCTCCTCTTTTCTTGTCTTTTGTTTTTTTTGTATTTGGTCTTCTTTTTTTTTTGTTTTTTGTCTTCTTTTTTGTCCTGGTCTTTTCTTGTATTTGGTCTTCTTTTCTTGTCTTGGGTCTTTTTTGTTGTCTTGGTCTTTTTTGTCTTTGGTCTTTTTTTATCTTTGGTCTTCTTTTTTGTCTTTGCTCCTCTTTTCTTGTCTTTGGTATTTTTTGTATTTGGTCTTCTTTTTTTCGTTTTTTCGTCTTCTTTCTTTGTCTTGGTCTTTTCTTGTCTTTGGTCTTCTTTTCTTTTGTTTGGTCTTCTTTTCTGGTCTTCTTTTTTTTTTTTTCCTTGCTCTTTGTCGTTGGTGTTCTATTTTGTCTTTGTTCTTCTTGCTCTTTTTTTCTTGTATTTCGTCCTCTTTTTCTTTTTTTTGGTCTTTTTAAAAAATTCAATATCACTACGCCTCAATTGGCCTCCAATTTGATATCACTACGCGGCTTGAATCATCCTCTTATTCGATATCCCTACGCGGCCTCAAACGTCATCTAATTCGATATCACTACGTGACCTCAATCGTCCTTTAATTCGATATCACTACGCTGCATCAATCGTCCTCTAATTCGATATCACAACGCGGCCTCAATCGTCCTCTAATTCGATATCACTACGCGGCCTCAATTGTCCTCTTATTCCATATCACTACGCCGCCTCAATCGTCCTCTAATTCGATATACTATGTGACCTCAATCGTCCTCTAATTAGATATCACTACGCGGCCTCAATCGTTCTTTACTTGTATATGACTACGCGACCTCAATCGTCCTCTAATTCGATATCATTCCGCCTGAAGTAGTACCTACCAGACATAAAAAAATAGTACGTACGAAACATAAAGAAATCATTCCGTAGTACCTAAAGGCATAAAGAAATAGTTCTTACCAGACAGAAAAAAGTAGTACCTAACAGGCATAAAAGTAGTACCTACCAGACGTAAAGAAGTAGTACCTACCGGACATAAAGATGTAGTACCCTCCAGGCATAAAGAAGTAGTACCTGCGAGACATAAAGAAGTAGTACCTAACAGACTTAAAGAAGAAGTACCTACCAGACGTAAAGAAGTAGTACCTATCGGACATAAAGAAGTAGTACCCACCAGACATAAAGAAATAGTTCCTACAAGACAGAAAAAAGTAGTACCTACCAGGCATAAAAAAGTAGTACCTACCAGACGTAAAGAAGTAGTACCTACCGGACAGAAAGATGTAGTACCCACCAGACATAAAAAAAATAGTTCCTACCAGACAGAAAAAGTAGTACATACCAGACATGAAGAAGTAGTACCTACGAGACATAAAGAAGTAGTACCTAACAGGCATAAAGAAGTAGTTCCTACAAGACAAAAAAGTAGTACCTACCGGACATAAAGAAATAGTACTTACCAGACATAAAGACGTTGTACTTACCAGACATATCTTGTTTTTGATCTTCTTTTTTGTCTTTGGTCTTCTTTTCTTGTGTTTGGTCTTCTTTTCTTGTGTTTGGTCTTCTTTTCTTTTCAATACATATCAATACGCAAAGTAGTACCAACCAGACATAAAGAAGTAGTACCTACCAGACATAAAAATGGTCTTCTTTTTCTTGTCTTTGTTCTTGTTTTTGTCTTTCGTCTTCTATTTTGTCTTTTGTTCTTCTTTTTTGTTGTTGGTCTTCTTTTCGTGTATTTGGTCTTCTTTTTCTGTTTTTTTTGGTCTTCTTTTTTGTCTTGGTCTTTTCTTGTCTTTGGTCTTCTTTTCTTGTGTTTGGTCTTTTTTTCTTGTTTGTTGTCTTCTTTTCTTGTCTTGGTTTTTTGTTGTTGTCTTGATCGTTTTTTGTATTTGGTCTTCTTTTCTTGTCTTTGGTCTTCTTTATTTTGTGTCTTTTGTCTTTGGTCTTTTTTTGTCTTTGGTCTTCTTTTCTTGTCTTTGGTATTTTTTGTATTTGTTCTTCTTATTTCTCGTTTTTGGTCTTTTTTTTTGTCTTGCTCCTTGCTTGTCCTTGGTCTTCTTTCCTTGTGTTTGGTCTTTTGTTCTTGTTTGTGGTCTTCTTTTCTTGTCTTGGGTCTTTCTTGTTGTTGTGATCTTTTTTTTTGGTATTTGGTCTTCTTTTCTTGTCTTTGGTCTTCTTTATTTTGTGTCTTTTTTGTCTTTGGTCTTTTGTTTGTCTTTGGTCTTTAGGGAGCAATAGGAAGCGATGAAGAACGACTAAGAGCGATTAAGAGCGATTAAGAGCGATTAAGAGCGATTCAGAGGGATTAAGAGGGATTAAGAGAGATTAAGAGGGATTAAGAGGGTTTAAGATGGATTAAGAGGGTTCGACGGGGTTCAAAGGCGTTCAAAGGGGTTCTAAGGGGTTAGAAGGGGTTAGGGGTTCAAGGAGTTAGAAGGGGTAAGAAGGGGTTATAAGCGGTTCGAAAATTTCGAAACAGTTCGAAACGGTTCCAAGCGGTTAAAAGCGGTCTAGGGTTCGGTAGGCAACGGTCTAAGACGGTCTCAAAGCGATAAGCAGTGATAGGCAGCGATAGACAGCGATAGGGAGCGATAGGGAACTATAGGGAGCGATTAAAAGCGATGAAGAGCGACTAAGAGCGATTAAAAGCGATTAAGAGCGATTAAGAGCGATTCAGAGGGGTTAGAAGGGGTTAAGAGAGATTAAGAAGGGATTAAGCGGTTCGATTCAAAAGGATTCAGTTGTAAGCGGTCTATTCAGAAGGATTAAGAGCGATTAAGAGCGATTAAGAGCGATTAAGACAGCGATAGGGAACTATTAAGACGAGTTAAGACGCGATTAAGACGGATTAAGACCGATTAAGACGGATTAAGAGCGATTAAGACGAAGATTAAGACGGATTAAGATTAAGACGGGATTAAGATTAAGAGGATTAAGAGCTTAAGACGGATTAAGACGGATTAAGACGGATTAAGACGGATTAAGACGGATTAAGACGGATTAAGACGGATTATTAGACGGATTAAGACGGATTAAGAGCGATTAAGACGGATTAAGACGACGGATTAAGACGGATTAAGACGGATTAAGATGGATTAACAGCCATTATGACGGATTAAGACGGATTAAAACGGATTAAGACGGATTAAGACGGATTAAGACGGATTAAGACGGTTTAAGACGGATTAAGACGGATTAAGACGGATTAAGACGGATTAAGACGATTATTAAGACGGATTAAGACGGATTAAAACGGATTAAGACGGATTAAGACGGATTAAGATAGATTAAGACGAATTTAGACGGATTAAAAGGGATTAAAAGGGATTAAGAGAGGATTAAGTGGGATTAAAAGTGATTAAGAGGGATTGAGAGCGATTGAAAGCGATTGAGAGCGATTGACGATTGAGAGCGATTGAGAAATGGGGTTTAATGGGTTCAATGGGGTTCAATGCGGTTCAATGGGGTTTAATGAGGTTTAATGGGGTTTAATGGGGTTCAATGGGGTTCAATGGGGTTCAATGGGGTTCATTGGGGTGCAAAGGGGTGTAAACGGGTGTAAAGGGGTGCAAAAGGGTTCAAAGGGGTTCAAAAGGATTAAAAGGGGTTCAAAGGGGTTCAAAGAGGTTTAAAGGGGTTGAAAGGGGTTGGAAGGGGTGCAAAGCGGTTCAAAGGGGTTCAAAGGGGTTCAAAGGGGTTCAAAGGGGTTCAAAAGGAGTTCAAAGGTGTTCAAAGGTGTTCAATGGTGTTCAATGGGGTTCAATGGGTTCAATGGGGTTCAATGGGGTTCTATGGGGTTCAATGGTGTTCGAAGAGGTTCAAAAGGGTTCAAAGCGGTTCAAAGGGGTTCAAATGGGTTCAACGGGGTTCCAAGGGTTCAAATGGGTTCAAAGAGGTTCAAAGGGTTCAAAAGGGTTCAAATGAGTTCAAAAGGGGACAAAGCGGTTCAAAAGGGGTTCAAAAGGGGTTCAAATGGGTTCAAATGGGTTCAAAGGGGTTCGAAGCGGTTACAAGCGGTTAAAAGCGGTTACAAGCGGTTAAAAGCGGTGAGAATGGATTAGAAGGGTTAAGGGGTTAGAAGGGGTTAGAGGGGCTTAGAAGGGGTTATAAGCGGTTAGAAACGGTTTGAAACGGTTCGAAACGGTTCCAAGCGGTTGTAAGCGGTCTAGGGCGGTAGGCAGCGGTATAAGGCGGTTTAGAGCGATAGGCAGCGATAGGCAGCGATAGGAGACGATAGGGAACTATAGGGAGCGATAGGGAGCGGTGAAGAGCGATTAAGAGCGATTAAAGCGATTAAGAACGATTAAGAGCGATTCAGAAGGAATAAGAGGGATTAAGAGGGATTAAGAGCGATTAAGAGCGATTCAGAAGGATTAAGAGGGATTAAGAGGGATTAAGAGGGATTAAGAGGGATTAAGACGGATTCAGAGGATTAAGAGGGATTAAGAGCGATTAAGAGCGATTAAGAGCGATTAAGACGGATTAAGACGGATTAAGACGGGTCAAGACGGTTTAAGAGTGATTAAGAGGGATTAAGAGGGATCAAGGGATTAAGACGGATTAAGACGGATTAAGACGAATTAAGACGGATTAAGACGGATTAAGGCGGATTAAGACGTATTAAGACGGATTAAGATGGATTAAGAAGGATTAAGGCGAATTAAGACGGATTAGACGGACGAAGACGGATTAAGACGGACCAAACGCGATTAAGACGGATTAAGAGGATTAAGACGAATTAAGAATGGGGTTCAATGGGGTTCATTGGACAAAAAAAAAGGGGTTCAAAGGTTCAAGAGCGGTTCAAAAGGGTTCAAGGATTAAAAGACGGAAGGGTTCAAAGGGCGAAATGACAGATTAAAAACGGGTTCAAAGAGGGTTCAAAGGGGTTCAGAAGGATTAAGACGCATTAAGATAGGATTAAGAAGATTAAGACGGATTAAGAGGGATTAAGAGGGATTAAGAACGTTCAAGAGGGACTCAAAGGGCTTAAGAGGGTTAAGAGGAATTAAATGGGGTTAAGAGGGATTGAGAGCGATTGAGAGCGATTCAATGGGATCAAAGGGGTTTGAGGTTCAATGATTAAAGAGGTTCAATGGATCGAAGAGGTTCAAAGGGTTCAAGCGATTGAGAAATTCAAATGGGTTTAACAATGGGGTTTAATGGGGTTCAATGGACGGTTCAAAGACGAAAGCGGTTCAAATGAGTTCAATGGGGTTTTAAGACATGATTAAGGGGTTCAAAGGATTAAGACAGATTAAGAAAATTAAGAACGTTCAATGCGGTTACAAGCGGATGGGGTTAAAGCGGTTAAAGGGGTTCAATGGGGTTAAGAAGACAAAGGGATTAAATCAAAGGGGTTGAGCAATTGAGGGTTCAAGAAGGGGTTAAAAGAAAAAAGAAACGGTTCAATGAAAAGGGTTCAAAAGGGTTCAAAATGGGGTTAAAGGGTGCAATGGGGTTCAAAGGGTTCAAAGGGGTTCAAAGGGGTTCAAAGGGTTCAAAGCAAAGGAACTATAGGAAAAGGGGTTCAAAGCTATTCAAAGGGGTTCAAAGGGGTTCAATTAAGAAAGGGGTTCAAGAACAGGGGTTCAATGGGATTAAATGGGTTCAATGGGGTTCAATGGGGTTCAATGGGGTTCAATGATTAAATCGGGATTAAGAGGGATTCAATGGGGTTAATGGGATTAATGGGGTTCAATGGGGTTCAATGGGGTTCTATGGATTATGGGGATTAAGAGGTTCAAGAGGGTTCAAAGACGGTTCAATGGGGTTCAAATGGGATTAAAGGGGTTCAAGGATTAAAGGGGTTAAGACGAAAAACAAGTTTAAAGACGGATTAAGAAGGATTAAAGGGGTTCAAAGGGGTTCAAGACAGGGTTCAAAGGGGTTCAAAGACGAATTAAGACGGATCAAGCGCGATTAAGACGGTTAAAACGGTTAAAGCGGTTAAAAGGGTGACGGATCAATGGATTATGAAGATTAAGACGGATTAAGAGGGATTAAGAGGGCTTAAAGGGGTTATTAAGGGTTAGAAACGGTTCGAAACGGTTAAACGGATTAAGATGGAAAAGACGGGCTAAGGGCGGAGGCAGCGGTCTAAGGCGGTTTAGAGCGATTAAGGGAGGGATTAAGGCAAGATTAAGGAAGGGATTGGGAACTATACAGTGATAGGAAGCGATTGAGCGGTTAAGAGCGATTAAGAGCGATTAAGAGCGATTAAGAACGATTAAAATGAGGATTCAGAAGGATTCAAGAGGGATTAAGAATGATTAAGAGCGATTAAAGGGCGATTCAGAAGGGATTAAATGGGGTTAAGAAGGATTAAGACATATTAAGAGGGATTAAGAGGGATTAAGAGGGATTAAGAGGGGTTAAGAGCGGTTTAAGAGGATTAAGAAATGGTTAAGACAAAGGGGTTAAGACGGTTCAGACGGATTAAGAGGGATTAAGAACATTAAAGGGATACAGAGGGATTAAGACGGATTAAGACGGTTAAGAGGGATTAAGACGGTTAAGAAGGATTAAGGGGATTCAGACGGATTAAGAAAGACGGGTTAAGACTGATTAAGGGATTAAGACGGATTAAGACGGATCAAGAGGTTTAAGACGGATTAAACGGATCAAGAGCGATTAAGACAGATTAAGACGGATTAAGAGGATTGAAGATTAAGACGGATTAAGATAGATTAAAACGGATTAAGACGGATTAAGATGGATTAAAAGGATTAAGAGGGATTAAGAGGGATTAAGAGGGATTAAGAGGGAATAAGAGGGATTAAGAGGGATTAAGAGGGATTAAGAGGGATTAAGGGGATTGAGAGCAATTGAGAGTACAAGAGGGATTGAGAGCGATTTAAAGGGATTGAGAGCGATTGAAAATGGGGTTCAATTGGGTTTTAATGGGGTTCAATGGGGTTCAATGCGGTTTAAAGAGGTTTAATGGGGTTTAATGGGGTTCAATGGGGTTCAATGGGGTTGAAAGGGGTTCATTGGGGTGCAAAGGGGTTCAAAGGGGTGCAAAGGGGTTCAAAGGGGTTCAAAGGGGTTCAAAGGGGTTCAAAATGGTTCAAAGGGGTTCAAAGGGGTTTGAAACGGTTCAAAGGGGTTCAAAGGGGATTCAGAGGGTTCAAAAGGGTTCAAATGTTCAAAGGGGTTCAAAGGGTTCAAAGGGGTTCAAAAGTGTTCAAAAGGGTTCAAAGGTGTTCAAAGGGGTTCAAAGGGGTTCAAAGGGGTTCAATGGGGTTTAATGGGGTTCAATGGGGTTCAAAATTCAATGGGTTCAATGGGGTTCAAACGGTTCAATGGGGTTCAATTGGTTCAATGGGGCAATAGGGTTCAATGGGGTTCAATGGGGTTCAATAGGGTTCAATGGGGTTCAATGGGTTCAAAGGGGTTCAATGGGTTCAAAGAAGGTTCAAAGGGGTTTAAAGAGGTTCAAAGGGGTTCAAAGGCGTTCAAAGGGGTTAAGGGTTTAAAGGGGTTGAAAGGGGTTGAAAGGGTTGAAAAGGGTTGAAAGGGGTTCGTAAAGGGGTTCAAAGGGGTTGAAGGGGGTTCAAAGGGTTCAAAGTTCGAAAGGGTTCAAAGGGGTTCGAAATTGGTTCAAGGGGTTCAAAGGGGTTGAAAGGGGTTGAAAGGGTTCAAAGGGGTTCAAAAGGGTTCAAGAAAAGGGTTACAAGCGGTTACAAGGGTGAAAACGGTAAGAGTGGATTAAAGGGGTTGAGAAGGGGTTCGAAGGGGTTAGAAGGGGTTCGAAGGGGTTCAAAGGGGTTCAAACGGTTCGAAACAGTTCAAAGGGTTCCAAGCGGTTAAAAGCGGTCTAGAGCAAGGTAAAGGCAACGGTCTTACAAGGTGGTTAGGAGCGATTAGGGATAGGCAAGGCAGTTATATAGGGAACAATAAAAGAATGGATTAAGAGCGGTTAGAAGGTGTTAGAAGGTGTTAAGAGGGATTAGAAGGGTTAGACCGGGTTCGAAGGGGTTATAAGCGGTTCGAAACGGTTCGAAACAGTTCGAAACGGTTCCAAGCGGTTAAAAGTGGTCTAGGGCGGTAGGCAAAGGTCTAAAGGCGGTCTAAAGCGATTGGCAGAAATAGGTTTGAAAGGCAGCGATAGGGAACTATAGGGAGCGATAGGAAGCGATGAAGAGCGACTAAGAGCGATTAAGAGCGATTAAGAGCGATTAAGAACGATTAAGACGGATTAAGAGGGATTAAGAGAGATTAAGAGGGATTAAGAGGGATTCAGAAGGATTCAGAGGGATTCAGAGGGATTAAGAGCGATTAAGAGCGATTAAGAGCGATTAAGACGGATTAAGACGTATTAAGACGGGTTAAGACGATTAAGAGGATTAAGAGGGATTAAGACGGATTAAGACGGGATTAAGACGGATTAAGACGGATTAAGACGGATTAAGACGGATTAAGAAGGATTAAGGCGGATTAAGACGGATTAACACGGATTAAGACGGATTAAGACGGATTAAGAGCGATTAAGACGGATTAAGACGGATTAAGAGCGATTAAGACGGATTAACAGCGATTATGACGGATTAAGACGGATTAAGACGGATTAAGACGGATTAAGACGGATTAAGACGGATTAAGACGGATTAAAACGGATTAAGACGGATTAAGACGGATTAAGATAGATTAAGACGGATTAAGACGGATTAAGAGGGATTAAAAGGGATTAAGAGGGATTAAGAGGGATTCAGAGGGAATAAGAGGGACTAAGAGGGACTAAGAGGGATTAAGAGGGATTAAGAGGGATTGAGAGCGATTGAGAGCGATTGAGAGAGATTGAGAGCGATTGAGACGAATTAAGACGGATTAAGACGGGTTAAGACGGATTAAGAGGGATTAAGACGGATTAAGACGGATTAAGACGAATTAAGATTAAGACGGGTTAAGACAGATTAAGACGGATTAAGACGGATTAAAACGGATTAAGAAGGATTAAATCGACGGATTAAGGGGTTAAATGGGGTTACAATGGGGTTTAATGGGGTTCAATGGAGTTTAATGGGGTTTAATGGGGTTCAATGGGGTTCAATGGGGTTCAAAGACAAAAAAAGATCAAAAACAAGATATGTCTGGTAAGTACAACGTCTTTATGTCTGGTAGGTACTACTTCATTATGTCCGGTAGGTACTACTTTTTTCTGTCTTGTAGGAACTATTTCTTTACGTCTGTTAGGTACTACTTCTTTATGTCTCGTAGGTACTACTTCTGTATGTCTGGTACGTACTATTTTTTTCTGTCTTGTAGGTACTATTTCTTTATGTCTTGTGGGTACTACTTCTTTATGTCCGGTAGGTACTACTTCTTTACGTCTGGTAGATACTACTTTTTTATGCCTGGTAGGTACTACTTCTTTATGTTTCGTAGGTACTATTTCTTTATGGTATGGTAGGTACTACTTCTTTACGTCTGGTAGGTACTACTTCTTTATGTCTGTTAGGTACTACTTCTTAATGTCTCGTAGGTACTACTTCTTTATGTCTGGTAGGTACTACTTTCTTCTGTCTTGTAAGAACTATTTCTTTATGTCTTGTTGGTACTAATTCTTTATGTCTGGTAGGTACTATTTCTTTACGACTGGTAGGTACTACTTCTTTATGCCTGGTAGGTACTACTTTTTCCTGTCTTATAGGAACTATTTCTTTATGTCTGGTGGGTACTACTTCTTTATGTCCGGTAGGTACTACTTCTTTACGACTGGTAGGTACTACTTCTTTATGCCTGGTAGGTACTACTTTTTCCTGTCTTGTAGGAACTATTTCTTTATGTCTGGTGGGTACTACTTCTTTATGTCCGGTAGGTACTACTTCTTTACGTCTGGTAGGTACTACTTCTTTATGTCTGTTAGGTACTACTTCTTTATGTCTCGTAGGTACTACTTCTTTATGTCTGGTAGGTTCTACTTCTTTTTTCGACTCGTAGGTACTACTTCTTTATGTCTGTTAGGTACTACTTCTTTATGTCTCGTAAGTACTACTTTTTACGTCTGGTAGGTACCACTTTTTTATGCCTGGTAGGTACTACTTCTTTATGTTTCGTACGTACTATTTCTTTATGTATGGTAGGTACTACTTTAGGCGGAATGATATCGAATTAGAGGACGATTGAGGTCGCGTAGTCATATTTAATTAAAGAACGATTGAGGTCGCGTAGTGATATTGAATTAGAGGCCGATTGAAGCGTAGTGATATGGAATTAGAGGACGATTGAGGCCGCATAGTGATATCGAATTAGAGGACGATTGAGGTCACATATTATATCGAATTAGAGGACGATTGAGGTCACATAGTGCTATCGAATTAGAGGACAATTGATGCCCCGTAGTGATATGGAATTAGAGGACGATTGAGGCCGCGTTGTGATATCGAATTAGAGGACGATTGAGGCAGCGTAGTGATATCGAATTAGAGGACGATTGAGTGATATGGAATCACGTAGTGATATCGAATTAGAGGACGTTTGAGGCCGCGTAGGGATATCGAATTAGAGGACGATTCAAGCCGCGTAGTGATATCAAATTAGAGGCCAATTGAGGCGTAGTGATATGGACTTTTTAAAAAGCCCAAAAAACAGAAAAAGAGGACGAAATACAAGAAAAGAAGACCAAGTAGAACAAAGACAAAATAGAACACGAAAGACAAAAAAAAGAACAAGGACAAAAAAAGAAGACCAAAGTCCAGAAAAAGAAGACCAAACACAAGAAAAGAAGACCAAAGACAAGAAAAGACCAAGACAAAAAAAGAAGACGAAAAAAAAAAAAAGAAGACCAAATACAAAAAAATACCAAAGACAAGAAAAGAAGAGCAAAACAAAAAAAAGACCAAAGATAAAAAAGACGAAAGACAAAAAAAGACCAAGACAACAAAAAAGACCCAAGACAAGAAAAGAAGACCAAAGACTAGAAAAGACCAAGACAAAAAAGAAGACGAAAAAACGAAAAAAGAAGACCAAATATAAAAAAATACCAAAGGCAAGAAAAGAGAAAAGACCACCAATGACAAGAAAAGAAGACCAAAGACAAGAAAAGACCAAGACAAAAAAGAAGACGAAAAAACGAAAAAGAAGACCAAATACAAAAAATTACCAAAAGACAAGAAAAGAGGAACAAAGACAAAAAAGAAGACCAAAAGATACCAAAGACAAAAAAAGACCAAGACAACAAAAAAGACACAAGACAAGAAAAGACCTCAAACAAGAAAAGAAGACAAAACACAAGAAAAGAAGACCAAAGACAAGAAAAGACCAAGACAAAAAAGAAGACCAAAAAACAGACAAAGAAGACTAAATGCAAAAAAGAAGACCAAAGACAAAAAAGAAGAACAAAGACAAAATAGAAGACGAAAGACAAAAACGAGAAGAAAGACAAGAAAAGAAGACCAAACACAAGAAAAGAAGACCAAAGACAAGAAAAGACGAAGACAAAAAAAGAAGGCCACTGACAAGAAAAGAAGAAAAGACAAGAAAAAAAAGACCAAACACAAGAAAAAAAGACCAAAGACAAGAAAAAGACCAAGACCAAAAAGAGACCAAAAAACAGAAAAAGAAGACCAAATACAAGAAAAGAAGACCAAAGACAAAAAATAGAAGATCAAAGACAAAAAAAGAAGAACAAAGACAAGAAAGAAGACCAAAGACCAAAGAAGACCAAAGACAAGAAAAGAAGACCAAAGACAAGAAAAGACCAAGACAAAAAGAAGACCAAAAAAAGAAGACCAAAACAAAAACCAAAGACAAGAAAAGAAGACCAAAAAATCAAAAGAAAAGAAGACCAAAAAGAAGACAAGAAAAGACCAAAGACAAAAAAAAAGACCAAAGACAACAAGACAAAAAAGAAGACATAAAAAACAAAAAAAGAAGACCAAATACAAGAAGAAAATATCAAAGACAGAAAAGAAGACCAAAGACAAAAAAGAAGACCAAAGACAAGAAAAGAAGACCAAAGACAAGAAAATCAAGAAAAAAAAGAAGACCAAATTAAAAAAGAAGACCAAAGACAAGAAAAGAAACAAAGAAAAAACAGAAGACCAAAGATAACAAAGAAAAAAAGACCAAGAAAAGAACACACACCAAAGACAGAAAAAAGACCAAAAGACAAGAAAAGAAGACCAAAGACAAGAAAAGACCAAAACAAAAAAGAAGACAAAAAAGAAGAAAAAAAAGGAAAAAACAAAAGAAAAGAAAACCAAAGACAAAAAATAAGAACAAACAACAGAGAAGACGAAAGACCAAATCAAGAAAGACAAGAAAAACGAAGAAAGAGAAAAGAGGACCAAAGACGTAAAGTGATATCGAATTAGACAACGATTGAAAGACCAATGACATAAAAAAGACCAAAAACAACAAGACGAAAGACAAAAAAAAACGACCAAAGATATCGAAAACCAGAAGACGATTGAAAAGGCCAAAGACAAAAAAGTAGAGATTTCTAATTAGGAGAGGATTGACGTAGAACAAATCAAGAAAAGACCAAAGACCAGACAAGAAGACCAAACTAAGAAAAGAAGACCGCAAGATTGATATCGAATTACAAGACGATTGAAAAGGAAGACCAAAGACAAAAAAGACATCAAAATAAAAGAACACTAAAGATAAGAAAAGAAGATCAAAGACCACAAGAAAAAGACCAAAGAAAAAAA
This sequence comes from Doris montereyensis, assembly GCA_037039925.1. NCBI lineage: Eukaryota > Metazoa > Mollusca > Gastropoda > Nudibranchia > Dorididae > Doris > Doris montereyensis. Next base: position 120,556 of record JAXRKP010000781.1, on the reverse strand, counting down.
AGACCAAAGACAAAAAAAAGACCAAACAGAAAAGAAGAAAAGAAAACCCCACAAAAAGAAGACCAAGACAAACAAAAGACCAAAGACAAGAAAAGAAGACCAAAGTCGAACAGGAAAAAAGACAGGTACTAAAGAAGACTGACAGAATGGAAGACTAAAGACCAGACAAGAAGACCAAAGAAAAAAGACCAAAACAAGAAAAGAAGTCCAAAGACAAGAAAAAAGAAAAGACCAAAGACGAAAAAAATAAGACCAAAGAAAAAGAAGACCAAGACAAGAAAAGAAGACCAAAGACAAAAAAGAAGATCAAAGACAAGATATGTCTGAATAAGGACAAAGGCTTTAATTCCAGACGAAAACACCAAAGATATCGAATTCATTAGACCAAGGATTTCTAATTAGAAGAGACTTTTTGACAGTCTTGTAGAACTATTTCTTTAGATATGAAAAAAGAACTTCTTTTAGATATCGAAAAGGACTAAAAAAGAAGACTGTATGTCCAATGACATAAAACAAGAACACAAAGATTTTTATGAAGATCAAAGACTAAAAACAGACCAAAGAAAAAAAAGACCAAAGACAAAGAAGAAGACCAAAGACGGACACTTCTTTAAAGAAGACTGGTAAGAAAAGAATACCAAATACAACAAAAAAGGATCACAACAAGGTAAACGTCTTTATGTTTCAAGGTACTATTTCTTTATGAAAAGAAGACTACTTCAAGAGGTCTGGAAAAGAAGACCAAATTACAAGTCTGGTAGAGCAAGACAAAAAAAGAAGACCTAAAAACTTTATGTCTGTTAAGTACAACTTCTTAAAAGGTATACTTCAATGTCTGGTAGGTACTACTTTTTCTGTCTTGTAGAACTATTTCTTTATGTCTTGTTGGTACTACTTTTTAGTCCGGTAAAAAGACTACTTCTGACCAAAGACGTCTGGTAGGTACTATTTCTTTATGTCTTGTGGGTACTACTTCTTTATGTCTCGTAGGTACTACTTCTTTATGTCTGGTAGATACTACTTTTTTATGCCTGGTAAGAACTATTTCTTTATGTTTGTTGGTACTATTTCTTTATGTCTGGTACCTACTTCTTTAGACAGGTACTACTTCTTTACGTCAAGGTACTACTTCTTTATGTCTGGTAGGTACTACTTCTTTATGTCTCGTAGGTACTACTTCTTTATGTCTGGTAGGTACTACTTTTTTTCTGTCTTGTAAGAACTATTTCTTTATGTCTTGTTGGTACTACTTCTTTATGTCTGTTAGGTACTACTTTTTATTTCTTGTAGGAACTATTTCTTTATGTCTGGTTTCTTTATGTACTACTTCTTTATGTCCGGTGGTACTATTTCTTTACGACTGGTAAGAGGTACTACTTTTTCCTGTCTTGTAGGAACTATTTCTTTATGTCTGGTGGGTACTACTTCTTTATGTCCGTAGGTACTACTTCTTTACGACTGGTAGGTACTACTTCTTCATGCCTGGTAGGTACTACTTTTTTTATGTCTTGAAGGAACTATTTCTTTATGTCTGGTGGGTACTACTTCTTTATGTCCGGTAGGTACTACTTCTTTACGTCTAGTAGGTACTACTTCTTTATGTCTGCTAGGTACTACTTCTTTATGTCTCGTAGGTACTACTTCTTTATGTCTGGTAGGTACTACTTTTTTCTGTCTTGTAAGAACTATTTCTTTATGTCTTGTTGGTACTACTTCTTTATGTCTGGTGGGTAATACTTCTTTATGTCCGGTAGGTACTACTTCTTTACGTCTGGTAGGTACTACTTCTTTATGTCTGCTAGGTACTACTTCTTTATTTCTCGTAGGTACTACTTCTTTATGTCTGGTAGGTACTACTTTTTCTGTCTTGTAAGAACTATTTCTTTATGTCTTGTTGGTACTACTTCTTTATGTCTGTTAGAAAACTACTTTTTTCTTTCTTGTAGGAACTATTTCTTTATGTCTGGTGGGTACTAAACTTTATGTCCGGTAGGTACTACTTCTTTAGACTGGTAGAAGACTACTTCTTTATGTCAGTTAGGTACAACTTCTTTATGTCTTGTTGGTACTACTTCTTTATGTCTGGTAGGTACTACTTTTTTTCTATCTTGTAGGAACTATTTCTTTATGTCTGGTGGGTACTACTTTTTATGTCCGGTAGGTACTATTTCTTTACGACTGGTAGGTACTATTTCTTTATGCCTGGTAGGTACTACTTTTTCCTGTCTTGTAGGAACTATTTCTTTATGTCTGTTGGGTACTACTTCTTTATGTCCGGTAGGTACTACTTCTTTACGACTGGTAGGTACTACTTCTTCATGCCTGGTAGGTACTACTTTTTGCTGTCTTGTAGGAACTATTTCTTTATGTCTGGTGGGTACTACTTCTTTATGTCCGGTAGGTACTACTTCTTTACGTCTGGTAGGTACTACTTCTTTATGTCTGGTAGGTACTACTTCTTTATGTCTCGTAGGTACTACTTCTTTATGTCTGGTAGGTACTACTTTTTTCTGTCTTGTAAGAACTATTTCTTTATGTCTTGTTGGTACTACTTCTTTATGTCTGGTGGGTACTACTTCTTTATGTCCGGTAGGTACTACTTCTTTACGTCTGGTAGGTACTACTTCTTTATGTCTGCTAGGTACTACTTCTTTATGTCTCGTAGGTACTACTTCTTTATGTCTGGTAGGTACTACTTTTTTCTGTCTTGTAAGAACTATTTCTTTATGTCTTGTTGGTACTACTTCTTTATGTCCGGTAGGTACTACTTCTTTACGACTGGTAGGTACTACTTCTTTATGTCTGTTAGGTACTACTTCTTTATGTCTCGTAGGTACTACTTCTTTACGTCTGGTAGGTACCACTTTTTTATGCCTGGTAGGTACTACTTCTTTATGTTTCGTATGTACTATTTCTTTATGTATGGTAGTTACTACTTTAGGCGGAATGATATGGAATTAGAGGACGATTGAGGTCGCGTAGTGATATTTAAAGAATTAGGGCGCGTAGGAATTAGAGGCCGATTGAGGCCGCGTAGTGATATCGCATTAGAGGACAATTGATGCCGCGTAGTGATATGGAATAAGAGAACAATTGAGGCCTCGTAGTGATATCGAATTAAAGGACGATTGAGGCCGCGTTGTGATATCGAATTAGAGGAGGATTGAGACAGCGTAGTGATATCGAATTAGAGGACGATTGAAGTCACGTAGTGATATCGAATTAGAGGACGTTTGAGGCCGCGTAGGGATATCAAATTAGAGAACGCGTAGTGATATGGAATTTTTAAAAAAAAGCCCAAAAAACAGAAAAAGAGGACGAAATACAAGAAAAGAAGACCAAGTAAAACAAAGACAAAATAGAACACGAAAGACAAAAAACAAGAACAAGGACAAAAAAAGAAGACCAAAGTCCAGAAAAGAAGACCAAACACAAGAAAAGAAGACCAAAGACAAGAAAAGACCAAGACACAAAAAGAAGACGAAAAAACGAAAAAAAGAAGGCCAAATACAAAAAAATACCAAAGACAAGAAAAGAGGAGCAAAGACAAAAAGAAGACCAAGATAAAAAAGACCAAAGACAAAAAAGAAGACGAAAAAACGAAAAAAAGAAGACCAAATATAAAAATATACCAAAGACAAGAAAAGAGGAGCAAAGAAAAAAAGAAGACCAAATAAGAAAAAAAGACCAAAGACAAGAAAAGAAGACCAAATAGAAGAAGAGAAGACCAAAAACAAGAAAAAGAAGACCAAAGACAGGAAAAGAAGACCAAAGACAAAAGAGAATATCAAAGACAGGAAAAGAAGACCAAAGACAAAAAAGAAGACTAAAGACAAAAAACAAGACCGAAAACAAGAAAAGAAGACTAAAGACAAGAAAAAAGAGAAAAAAAAAAGAAACCAAGGACAAAAACAAGACCAAAGACAAGAAAAGAAGACCAGAGACAAAGAAAGAAGACCAAAGACCGAAAAGAAGACCAAGGACAAAAAAGACTAAAAGACAAGAAAAGAAGACCCAAGACAAGAAAAGAAGACCAAAGACAAGAAAAGAAGACCAACCACAAGACGAAAATATCAAAGACAGGAAAAGAAGACCAAAGACAAGAAAAGAAGACCAAAGACAAGAAAAGATCATCAAAGACAAAAAGAAGACCAAATACGAAAATCTAAACCAGAGGCAATAAAAAGATCAAAAGACAAAAAAAACATCAAAAAAGAAGACCAATAACAAGAAAAGAAGACCAAGGACAAGAACATACACCAAAGACAGAAAAGAAGACCAAAGACAAGAAAAGAAGACCAAAGACAAAAAAGACCAAGACAAAAAAGAAGACCAAAAGACAAGAAAAGAAGACTACAGACAGGAAAAGAAGACGAAAGAACAAACCAAAACACCAAAGATAATAAAATAAGACCAAAGACAAGAGAAGAACACCGAAGACAGGAAGAGAAAATCAAGGACTGAAAAAGAAGAAGAAAGAAAAAAGGACCAAAGACTAAAAAAAAGACAAATGACAAAAAACAAGACCAAAGACATAAAAAAGACCAAACAAAACAAGACCAAAGACAAAAAAAAGACCAAAGACAAAAAAAAAGAAAACCAAAGACGAACAGGAAAAAGCAGACAAAAAGGAGACGCAAGACAAAAAAACAAAAACAAAGACAAAAAAAGAAGACCAAAGACCAGACAAGAAGACCAAACACAAGAAAAGGAGACCAAAAACAAGAAAAGACCAAAACAAAAAAAGAAGATCAAAAACAAGAGGAAAGAAGACCAAAGACAAAAAAGACACAAAATAAAACAGACCAAAGAGAAGAAAAGAAGACCAAATACAAAAAAAAAGATCACGACAAGAAAAAAGACTTCAAAAAAGGAAAAGAAGACCACAAGCAAGAAAAAAAGACCAAACACAAGAAAAGAAGACCAAAGACAAAAACAAGACCAATGACAAAAAAGACCAAAGACAAAAAAAGACCAAAGACAAAAAAAGAAAAGACAAACAAACAAAGACCAAAGACAAAAAAAAGACAAAAAAAGAAGATCAATAACAAGAAAACAAGACCAATAACAAGAAAACAAGACCAAGGACATGAAAATACACCAAAGACGGAAAAGAAGATCAAAGACAAGAAAATAAGACCAAAGACAAAAATGACCAAGACACAAAAGAAGACCAAAGCAAAAAAGAAGACCAAAGACAAGAAAAGAACACCAAAGGCAAAAAGAGAAGACCAAAAAACAGACGAAAACACCAAAGATAATAAAACAAGACCAAAGACAAAAGAAGAGGACCGAACACAGGAAGAGAAAATCAAAGACTGGAAAAGAAGAGGAAAGAAAAAAAGACTAAAAACAAAAAAGAAGACTAAAGACAAAAAACAAAACCGAAAACAAGAAAAGAAGACTAAAGACAAGAAAAAAGAGAAAAAAAAGAAAAGAAAACCAAGGACAAAAACAAGACCAAAGACAAGAAAAGTTTCGCAGCCTTTCGCAACCTATCGCAACCTATCGCAGCCTATCGCAGCCTATCGCAACCTATCGCAACCTATCGCAACCTATCCTATCGCAACCTATCACAACCTATTGCAACCTATCGCAGCCTATCGCAGCCTATCGCAGACTATCGCACCCTATCGCTGCCTATCGCACCCTATCGCACCCTATCGCACCCTATCGCACCCTATCGCATTATCGCACCCTATCACAGCCTTTCTCTGTTTATCGCACCATATCGCACCCTTTCGCAGCCTATCGCTCTTTATCACAGCCTATGGTTGCCTATGGCTATCTATGGCTGCCTATGGCTGCCTATGGCTGCCTATGGCTGCTTATCGCTCCCTATCGCTCCCTATGGCTCCCTATCACTCCCTATCGCTTCCTATCGCACCCTATCGCTGCCTATCGCTCTAGACCGCCTTAGACCGCATTCAACCGCTTCGAACCGCTTCGAACCGTTTCGAACCGTTTCGAACCGTTTCGATAGGCTGCGATAGGCTGCGATAGGCTGTGATAGGCTGCGATAGGCTGCGATAGGCTGCGATAGCCTGCGATAGGCTGCGATAGGCTGCAATAGGCTGCGATAGGGAGCGATAGGCTGCGATAAACAGCGATAGGCTGCGATAAAGAGCGATAAAGACCGATCAAGAGCGATAGGCTGCGATAAAGAGCGATAGGCTACGATAAAGAGCGATAGGCTGCGATAAGCAGCGATAGGCTGCGATAAGCTGCGATAAAGAGCGATAGGCTGCGATAAAGAACGATAAAGAGCGATAAAGAGCGATAGGCTGCGATAAAGAGCGATAGCAGCGATGAAGAGCGATAGGCTGCGATAAAGAGCGATAGGCGGCGATAAACAGCGATAGGCTGCGATAGGCAGCGATAGGGAGCGACAGGCTGCCATAGGTAGCGATAGGCAGCCATAGGCAGCAATAGGCAGCGATAGGCAGCCATAAGCAGCGATAGGCAGCCATAGGCAGCGCGATAAAGAGCCATAGGCAGCGATAAAGAGCCATAGGCAACGATAAAGAGCGTTAGGCAGCGATAAAGAGCCATAGGCAGCGATCAAGAGGGATGGGCAGCGATAAAGAGCCATAGGCGGCGATAAAGAGGATGGGCAGCGATAAAGAGGGATGGGCAGCGATATCGCTCTTCATCGCTGCCTATGGCTGCCTATCGCTGCCTATGGCTGCTTATCGCTGCCTATCGCTGCCTATGGCTGCCTATCGCTGCCTATGATTGCCTATCGCTGCATATGGCTGCCTATCACTGCTTATCGCTGACTATGGCTGCCTATGGCTGCCTATCGCTGCCTATCGCTGCCTATGGCTCTTTATCGGTACCTGTGGCTCTTTGTTGCTGCCTATGGCTCTTTATCGCTGCCTATGGCTCTTTAACGCTGCCTATGGCTCTTTATCGCTGCCTGGGGCTCTTTATCGCGCTGCCTATGGCTCTTTATCGCGCTGCCTATGGCTGGCTGCTTATCGCGGCCCATCACAGCCTATCACAGCCTATCACAGACTATCACAGCCTATCACAGCCTATCACAGCCTATCGCAGTCTATCGCAGCCTATCGCAGCCTATCACAGCCTATCACAGCCTATCACAGCCTATCACAGCCTATCACAGCTTATCGCAGCCTATCACAGCCTATCACAGCCTGTCGCAGCCTATCGCTCTTCATCGCTGCCTATCGCTCTTTATCGCTGCCTATCGCTTTTTTCGCCGCCTATCGTTCTTTATCGCAGCCTATCGCTCTTTATCGCAGCCTATTGCTGTTTTTCGCTCTTTATCGCTCTTTATCGGAGTCTATCGCTCTTTATCGCTCTTTATTGCTTTTTATCGCTCTTTATCGCTCTTTATCGCTCTTTATCGCAGCCTACCGCAGCTTACCGCAGCCTATCGCAGCCTATCGCTCTTTATCGCTCTTTATCTCTTTATCGCTCTTTATCGCTCTTTATCGCTGTTTATCGCTCGTTATCGCTCTTTATTGCTCTTTATCGCTTTTTATCGCTCTTTTTCGCAGCCTATCGCTCTTTATCGCTCTTTATCGCTCTTTATCGGAGCCTATCGCTCTTTATCGCTCTTTATCGCTTTTCATCGCACTTTATCGCTCTTTATCGCTCTTTATCACTCTTTATCGCTCTTTATAGCAGCCTACCGCAGCCTACCACAGCCTACCGCAGCCTATCGCAGCCTATCGCAATCTATCGCAGCCTATCGCTCTTTATCGCAGCCTATCGCTCTTTATCGCTCTTTTTCTCTCTTTATTACTCTTTATCGCTCTTTATCGCTCTTTATCGCTCTTTATTGTTCTTTATCGCTCTTGATCGCTCTTTATCGCTCTTTATCGGTCTTTATCGCTCTTTATCGCTGTTTGTCGCTCTTTATCGCTCTTTATCGGTCTTTATCGGTCTTTATCGCTCTTTATCGCTCTTTATCGCTCTTTATCGCTCTTTATCGCTCTTTATCGCTCTTTATCGCTCTTCATCGCACTTTATCGCAGCCTATCGCAGCCTATCGCAGCCTATCGCAGCCTATCGCAGCCTATCGCAACCTATCGCAACCTATCGCAACCTATCACAACCTATCACAACCTATTGCAACCTGTCGCAGCCTATCGCGGCCTATCGCAGACTATCGCGCGCTATCGCCGCCTATCGCACCCTATCGCACCCTATCGCACCCTATCGCACCCTATCGCAGCCTATCGCAGCCTATCGCAGCCTATGGCTGCCTATGGCTGCCTATGGCTGCCTATGGCTGCCTATGGCTGTCTATGGCTGCCTATGGCTGCCTATGGCTGCCTATGGCTGCTTATCGCTCCCTATCGCTCCTTATCGCTCCCTATCCCCTATCGCTCCCTATCGCTCCCTATTGCTGCCTATCGCTCTAGACCGCCTTAGACCACTTTCAACCGCTTCGAACCATTTCGAACCATTTCGAACCGTTTCGAATCGTTTCGAACCGTTTCGAACCGTTTCGAACCGCTTATAACCCCTTCCAACCCCTTCTACCCCCTTCTTACCCCTTCTAACCCCTTCTAACCCATTCTAATCCAGTCTTACCGCTTTTAACCGCTTGTAATCGCTTCTAACCGCTTCTAACCGCTTCTAACGCTTCCAACCGCTTTTAAACCGCTTCCTACCGCTTTTATACAGCTTCTTACAGTTTCCTACCGCTTTTATACAGCTTCCTACAGCTTCCATCCATTTTTATCCGCTTTTAACCGCTCTTTACCGCTTTCTACATACAGCTTTTTACCGCTTGATAACGCTTCCTACCGCTTTCATACAGCTTCCTACAGTTTCCTACAGCTTCCATATCCTTTTAACCGCTCTTTACCGCTTTTAACAGCTCCTTACCGCTTTTTACAGCTTTCTAGAGTTTCCTACCGCTTCTAACCGCTCTAATACCTTCCCATCCCTCCTCATCCCTGCCCATCCCTCTTTATCGCTGCCCATCCCTCTTTATCGCTGCCAATCCTCTTTATCGCTGCCTATGGCTCTTTATCGCTGCCCATCCCTCTTTATCGCTGCCCATCCCTCTTTATCGCTACCTATCGCTTTTTATCGCTGCCTATGGCTCTTTATCGCTGCCTATGGCTGCCTATCGCTGCTTATGGCTGCCTATCGCTGCCTATGGCTGCCTATCACTGCCTATGGCTGCCTATCGCTGCCTATCGCTGCCTATCGCTCTTTATCGCAGCCTATCGCTCTTTATCGCAGCTTATCGCTATCGCTCTTTATCGCAGCCTATCGCTCCCTATCGCAGCCTATCGCAGCCTATCGCAGCCTATCGCAGGCTATCGCAGCCTATCGCAGCCTATCACAGCCTATCGCAGCCTATCGCAGCCTACTGCAGCCTATCGCTCTTTATTAGCAGCCTATAGCTCTTTATCGCAGCCAATCGCTCTTTATCGCTCTTTATCGCAGCCTATCGCTCTTTATCGCTCTTTATCGCAGCCTATCGCTCTTTATCGCCCTTTATCGCTTTTTATCGCTGCCTATCGCTATTTATCGCAGCCTATCGCTCCCTATCGCTCCCTATCGCAGCCTATCGCAGCCTATCGCAGCCTATCGCTCTTTATTAGCAGCCTATCGCTCTTTATCGCAGCCAATCGCTCTTTATCGCAGCATATCGCTCTTTATATCGCTCTTTATCGCTCTTTATATCGCTCTTTATCGCAGCCAGTCGCAGCCTATCTGTCTATCGCAGCCTATCGCTTTTTATCGCTCTTTATCGCTCTCTATCGCTCTTTATCGCTCTTTATCGCCCTTTATCGCTCTTTATCGCTCTCTATCGATGTCTATCGCTTTTTATCGCTCTTTATCGCTCTTTATCGCTCTTTATCGCTCTTTATCGCAGCGCTCTTTATCGCAGCCTATCGCTCTTTATCGCAGCCTATCGCTCTTTATCTCAGCCTATCGCTCTTTATCGCTCTTTATCGCTCTTTATCGCTCTTTATCGCAGCTTTATCGCAGCCTATCGCTCTTTATCGCCTATCGCTCTTTATCGCTTTTATCGCTCTTTCGCTTTTTATCGCTCTTTATCGCTCTTTATCGCTCTTTGTCGCAGCTATCGCTCTTTATCGGATCATATCGCTCTTTATCGCTCTTTATCGCTCTTTATCGCTCTTTATCGTTTTTTATCGCTTTTATCGCTCTTTACCGCTCTTTAGCGCTCTTTATCGCTCTTTATCGCTCTATATTGCTATTTATCGCAGCCTTTCGCAGCCTATCGCTCTTTATCGCAGCCTATCGCTCTTTATCGCAGCCTATCGCTGTTTATCGCTCTTTATCGCAGCCTATCGAAGTCTATCGCAGCCTATCGCTCTTTATCGCTCTTTATTGCTCTTTATCGCTCTTTATCGCTCTTTATCATTCTTTATCGCTCTTTATCGCCGCCTATCGCAGCTTACCGCAGCCTACCACATCCTACCGCAGCCTATCGCAGCCTATCGCAGCCTATCGCAGCCCATCGCAGCTTATCACTCTTTATCGCTCTTTATCGCTCTTTATCGCTTTTTATCGCTCTTTATCGCTCTTTATTGCTCTTTATCGCTCTTTATCGCTCTTTATCGCTCTTTATCGCTCTTAAACCAAAGATAATAACACAAGACCAAGACAAAAAAGACCAAAAACAAGAAAAAAGACCAAATACAAGAAAAGAAAACCAAAGACCAGAGAAGAAGACCGAACACAGGAAGAGAAAATCAAAGACTGGAAAAAAAGAAGAAAGGAAAAAAATACCAAAAACAAAAAACAAGACCAATGACAAAAAATAAGACCAAAGACTAACAAAAGACCAAAGACAAAAAAGAAGACAAAAGATGAACAGGAAAAGCAGACAAAAAGAAGACCCAAGACAAAATAAAAGACAAAAGACAAAAAACAAGAACAAAGACAAAAAAAGATGACGAAAAAACAAAAAAAGAAGACCAAATACAAAAATGACCAAAAACAAGAAAAGAAGACCAAAGACAAAAAAGACCAAGACATGAAAAGAAGACCAAACACAAGAAAAGAAGACCAAGGACAGGGAAAAACACCAAAGACAAGAAAAGAAGACCAAAGTCAAGAAAAGCAGAGCTAAGACAAGAAAAGAATACCAAAGGCAGAAAAAAACCCAAAGACCAGACAAGAACACCAAAGACAATACAAGAAGACCAAAAACAAGAAAAGACCAAGACGAAAAAAATACCAAATACACAAAAAAACGAAAGACAAGAAAAGAAGATCAACGACAAGAAGAAAAGATCAAAGACAAAAAAAAACAAGACCAAAGACACAAAAGAAGACCAAAGACAAGAAAAGAAGACGAAAGACAAGGAAAGAAGACTACAGACAGGAAAAGAAGACGAAAGAACAAACCAAAACACCAAAGATAATAAAATAAGACCAAAGTCAAGAGAAGAAGACCGAAGACAGGAAGAGAAAATCAAAGACTGAAAAAGCAAAAGAAAGAGAAAAAAGGACCAAAGACAAAAAAGAAGACCAAAGACAAAAAACAAGACCAAAGAGACAAAAAAGACCAAAAGACAAAAAACAAGACCAAAGACAAAAAAGAAGTCCAAAGACGAACAGGAAAAGCAGACAAAAAGGAGACACAAGACAAAATAGAAGACGAAAGGCAAAAAAACAAAAACGAAGACAAGAAAAGAAGACCAAAGACCAGACAAGAAGACCAAACACCAGGAAAGAAGACCAAAAACAAGAAAAGACCAAGACAAAAAAAGAGAAAAAACAAGAAAAAAGAAGACCAAATACCAAAAAGAGACCAAAGACAAGAAAAGAAGACCAAAGACAAGAAAAGAAGGCCAAAGATAAGAAAAAGACCAAGACAAAAAAAGAAGACCAAAAAAAAGAAAAAGAAGACCAAATACAAAGAAAAGAAGACCAACGGCAAAAAAGAAGAACAAAGACAAAATAGAAGACGAAAGACAAAAACAGGAAAAAAGATAAGAAAACCAAACACAAGAAAAGAAGATCAAAGACAAGAAAAGACCAAGACACAAAAAGAAGACGAAAAAAAAAAGAAGACCAAATAAACAAAAGACCAAAGACAAAAAAGAAGACCAAAGACAAAAAGACCAAAGACAAAAAAAGACCAAAGACAAGAAAAAAGTTCAAAGGCAAGAAAAGAAGACCAAAGCACAGACGAAAAGACCAAAGATAATAAAACAAGACCAAGACAAAAAATGACCAAAAACAAGAAAAAAGACCAAATACAAGAAAAGAAAACCAAAGACAAGAGAAGAAGACCGAACACAGGAAGAGAAAGTCAAAGACTGGAAAAAAAGAAGAAAGGAAAAAAATACCAAAAACAAAAAAGAAGACCAATGACAAAAAACAAGACCAAAGACAAAAAAGAAGACCAAAAAGACAAAAAACAAGACCAATGACAAAAAAACAAGACCAAAGACAAACAAAAGACCAAAGACAAAAAAAGAAGACCAAAGATGAACAGGAAAAGCAGATAAAAAAGAAGACCCAAGACAAAACAAAAGACGAAAGACAAAAAACAAGAACAAAGACCAGAAAAGAAGACCAAAGACCAGACAAGAAGACCAAACATGAGAAAAGAAGACCAAAAACAAGAAACGATCAAGACAAAAAAAGAAGACCAAAAACAAGAACAAAGAAGACCAAATACAAAAAAGACCAAAGACAATAAAAGAACACCAAAGACAAAAAGAAGACTAATGACAAAAAAGACACAAAATAAAGAAGACCAAAGACAAGAAAAGAAGACCAAATATAAAAAAAATCAAGACAACAAAAAAGACCCAACACAAGAAAAGAAGACCACAAACAAGAACAAAAGACCAAACACAAGAAAAGAAGACCAAAGACAAGAAAAGACCAAGATCAAAAAAAGAAGACCAAAAAACAGAAAAAAGAAGACCAAATACAAGAAAAGAAGACCAACGACAAAAAAGAAGAAAAAGACAAAATAGAAGACGAAAGACAAAAACAAGAACAAAGACAACAAAAGAAGACCAAAGACCAGACAAGAAAAACAAAGACAAGAAAAGAACACCAAAGACAAGAAAAGACCAAGACAAAAAAAGAAGACGAAAAAACAAAAAAGAAGACAAAATACAAAAAAGACCAAAAACAAGAAAAGAAGACCAAAGACAAAAAGACCAAGAAAAGAAAAGAAGACAAAACACAAGAAAAGAAGACCAAGGACAAGGAAAACACCAAAGACAAGAAAAGAAGACCAAAGTCAAGAAAAGAAGAGCTAAGACAAGAAAAGAATACCAAAGGCAGAAAAAAACCCAAAGACCAGACAAGAACACCAAAGACAATAAAAGAAGACCAAAAACAAGAAAAGACCAAGACAAAAAAAGACCAAATACAAAAAAACGAAAGCAAGAAAAGAAGACCAACGACAAGAAGAAAAGATCAAAGACAAAAAAAACAAGACCAAAGACACAAAAGAAGACCAAAGACAAGAAAAGAAGACCAAAGACAAACAATACCAAGACAAAAAGAAGACGAAAGACAAGGAAAGAAGACTACAGACAGGAAAAGAAGACGAAAGAACAAACCAAAACACCAAAGATAATGAAATAAGACTAAAGACAAGAGAAGAAGACCGAAGACAGGAAGAGAAAATCAAGGACTGAAAAAAACTAAAAGACAAAAAAAACAAGACCAAAGACAAAAAAGAAGTCCAAAGACGAACAGGAAAAGCAGACAAAAAGGAGACACAAGACAAAATAAAAGACGAAAGGCAAAAAACAAAAACGAAGACAAGAAAAGAAGACCAAAGACCAAACAAGAAGACCAAACACCAGGAAAGAACACCAAAAACAAGAAAACACCAAGAAAAAAAACAAGGATAAAAAACAAGAAAAAAGAAGACCATATACCAAAAAAAGACCAAAGACAAGAAAAGAAGACCAAAGACAAGAAAAGAAGGCCAAAGACAAGAAAAAGACCAAGACAAAAAAAGAAGACCAAAAAACAGAAAAAGAAGGCCAAATACAAGGAAAGAAGACCAACGACAAAAAAGAAGAACAAAGACAAAATAGAAGACGAAAGACAAAAACAGGAACAAAGATAAGAAAACCAAACACAAGAAAAGGAGACCAAAGACAAGAAAAGACCAAGACACAAAAAGAAGACGAAAAAACAAAAAAAGAAGACCAAAAAAAAAAGACCAAAGACAAAAAAGAAGACCAAAAACAAAAAAGAAGACCAAAGACAAAAAAGAAGACCAAAGACAAGAAAAAAGACCGAAGACAAAAAAAGTCCACGACAACAAAAAAGTCCGAAGACGAGAAAAAAGACTAAACACCAGAAAAGAAGACCAAACACAAGAAAATAAGACCAAACACAAGAAAAGAAGACCAAAGACAAAAAAAAGACCAAAAACAAGATATGTCTGGTAAGTACTACTTTTTTATGTCTGGTAGGTACTACTTTTTATGTCTGGTAGGTACTACTTTATGTCTGGTAGGTACTACTTCTCTATGTCTGGTAGGTACTACTTCTGTTAGGTACTACTTTTTATGTCTCGTAGGTACTACTTCTTTATGTCTGGTAGGTTCTACTTTTTCTGTCTTGTAGGAACTATTTCTTTATGCCTGGTGGGTACTACTTTTTATGTCCGGTAGGTACCATTTCTTTATGTCTGGTAGGTACTACTTTTTACGTCTGGTAGGTACTACTTTTTTATGTCTGGTAGGTACTACTACTTTATGTTTCGTAGGTATTATTTGTTTATGTCTGGTTGGTACTACTTCTTTATGTCTGCTAATGATTCGGTATCTCAAATTAGAGGACGATTGAGGCCGCGTAGTGATATCGAATTAGAGGACGATTGAGGCCGTGTAGTGATATCGAATTAGAGGACGATTGAGGTCACATAGTGATATCGAATTAGAGGACGATTCAGGCCGCGTAGTGACATCAAATTAGAGAACGATTGAGGTCACATCGTGCTATCGAATTAGAGGACGATTGAGCTCACATAGTGCTATCGCATTAGAGGACGATTGAGGCCGCGTAGTGATATCGAATTAGAGGACGATTGAGGCCGCGTAGTGATATCGAATTATAGGCCGATTGAGGCGTAGTGATATGAAATTTGAGCCATCGCTCCATCGCTCCATCGCTCAATCGGTCCATTGCTCCATCGATCCATCGCTCCATCGCTCCATCGGTCCATCACTCAATCGCTCAATCGGTCCCCTTCTCCATCACTCAATTGCTCCACATATCGAATTAGAGGCCGATTGAGGGGTAATGATATGGAATTTGAGCCATCGCTCCATCGTTCCATCGATCCATCGATCCATCGCTCCATCGGTCCATCACTCAATCGCTCAATCGTTCCATCGGTCCCCTTCTCCATCACTCAATTGCTCCATTGCTCCATCACTACATCGGCCCATCGCTCCATCGGCCCATCGCTCCATTGTTCTTTCACTCCATTAGTTGCTCGCTGCATCGCTCCAATGCTTGATCGCTCCATCGTTCCATCACTCCATCGCTCCACCACTTCAGCGCTCCATTGCTTCACCACTTAATCGGTAAAATCGCTCCATCGCTCCATTGCTCCATCGCTCCATCGCTCCATCGATCCATCGCTATATCGCTCCATCGCTCCATCGATCCATCGGTCCATCGGTCCATCACTCAATCGCTTAATCACTCCATCGCTCCATCGCTCCATCGCTACATTGCCCATCGTTACATCGCTTCATCGCTCCATCGCTCCATTGTTACTTGGCTCAATCGCTCCCTCGCTCCATCGCTCCATCGCTCCATCGCTCCATCGCTCTATCTCTCCATCGCTCGATCGCTCGATCGCTCGATCGCTCCATCGCTCCATTGCTCTATCGATCCATTGCTCCATCGCTCTGTCGCTCCATCGCTCCATCACTCCATCGCTCTACTGCTTGATCGCTCCATTGATCCATCGCTCCATAGCTCCTTTGCCCCATCGTACCATCACTCCAACGCTCTACCGCTTCATCGTTCCATTGCTCCATCGCTCGATCGCTTCATCGCTCCATCGCTCCATTGCCCATCGTTTTATCGCTCCATCCCTACATCGCTCCATCGCTCCATTCCATTGCTCCATCACTCAATCGCTTAATCGCTCCATCGCTGCATCGCTCAATCGCTCCATTGCCCATCGTTACATCGCTCCATCGCTCCATCGCTCAATTGCTCCATCGCTCCATCGCTCCATTGCTCCATCGATCCATTGCTGAATCGCTCCGTCGCTCCATCGCTTCATCACTCAATCGGTCTACTGCTTCATCGCTCCATTGCTCCATCGGTCCATCGCTCCATCGCTCCATTGCACCATCGTACCATCACTCCAACGCTCTACCGCTTCATCGCTCCATTGCTCCATCGCTCCATCGCTCAATCGCTCCATTGCCCCATCGTTTTGTCGCTCCATCCCTACATCGCTCCATCGCTCCATTGCTCCATCACTCAATCGCTAATCGCTCCGTCGCTCCATTGCTCAATCGCTCCAGTGCTCATCGTTACATCGCTCCATCACTCCATCGCTCCATCGCTCCATGGCTCCATCGCTCCATCGCTCAATCACTCCATCGCTCAATCGCTCCATCGCTCCCATCGCTCCATCGCTCAATCCTCCATCGCTCCATCGCTCAATCGCTCCATCGCTCCATTGCTCCATCGCTCCATCGCTCCATCGCTCCATCGATCCATTGCTCCATCGCTCAATCGCTCCATCGCTCCATCGCTCCATTGCCCCATCGTTTTGTCGCTCCATCCCTACATCGCTTCATCGCTCCGTCGCTCCATCGCTCCATGCCATCGCTCCATCGTTCCATCGCTCCATCGCTCCATCGCTCCATCGATCCATCGCTCCATCGATCTAGCGCTCCATCGCTCCATGGCTCCATCGCTCAATCGCTTGCTCGCTGCATCGCTCTATCGCTCAATTGCTCCATCGCTCCATTGCTCAATCGATCCATTGCTCCATCGCTCCATCGCTCCATCGCTCCATTGCTCCATCACTCGCGCTCTCCCAAATCATCGCTCCATTGCTCCAGCGCTCCATCACTCGATCGCTCCATCGTTCTTTCACTCCATCGCCCTACCGCTTTATCGCTCCACTCCATCCCTACATCGCTCCATCGCTCCATTGCTCCATCACTCAATCGCTTAATCGCTTCATCGTTCCATCGTTCAATCGCTCCATTGCCCATCGTTACATCGCTCCATCGCTCCATCGCTCCAATGCTCAATCACTCCATCGCTCCATCGCTCAATTGCTCCATCGCTCCATTGTTTCATCGATCCATTGCTCCATCGCTCCGTCGCTCCATCGCTCCATTACTCCATCGGTCTACTGCTTCATCGCTCCATTCCTCCATCGCACCATCGCTCCATCGCTCCATCGCTCCATTGTCCAATCGTACCATCACTCCAACGCTCTACCGCTTCATCGCTCCATTCCTCCATCGCTCCATCGCTCCATCGCTCCATTGCCTCATTGTTTTGTCGCTCAATCCCTACATCACTCCATCGCTCCATCACTCCATCGCTCCATTGCTCCATCACTCAATCGCTAATCGCTCCGTCGCTTCATCGCTCCATCGCTTCATTGCTCATCGTTACATCGCTCCATCGCTCAATCACTCCATGGCTCCATCGCTCAATTGCTCCATCGCTCCATCGCTCCATCGCTCCATTGCTCCATCGATCCATTGCTCCATCACTCCATCGCTCCATCGCTCCATTGCACCATCGTTTTGTCGCTCCATCCCTACATCGTTCCATCGCTCCATTGCTCAATCACTCAATCGCTAATTGCTCCATCGCTCCATCGCTCAATTGCTCATCGCTCCATCGCTCCATCGCTCCATCGATCCATCCCTCCATCACTCCATCGTTCCATCGCTCCATCGCTCCATCGCTCCTTCGCTCCATCGTTCCATCGCTCCATCGCTCCATCGCATCATCGTTCCTTCACTCCATCGCTCTACCAGTTCATCGCTCCATTGCCCCATCGCTCCATTGCTCCATCGCTCAATTGCCCCATCATTTTATCGCTCCATCCCTACATCGCTCCATCGCTCCATCACTCCATTGCTCCATTGCTATATCGCTCCATCGGTCCATCGCTCCATCGCTCCATCGCTCAATTGCTCATCGCTCCATCGCTCCATCGCTCCATCGCTCCATCGCTCCATCGCTCCATCGCTCCATCGCTCCATCGTTCCATCGCTCCATCGCTCCATCGCACCATCGTTCCTTCACTCCATCGCTCTACCGCTTCATCGCTCCATTGCCCCATCGTTCCATTGCTCCATCGTTTAATTGCCCCCATCATTTTATCGCTCCATCCCTACATCGCTCCATCGCTCCATCGCTCCATTGCTATATCGCTCCATCGGTCCATCGCTCCATCACTCAATCGCTTAATCGCTCCACCAAAGACAAACAGGAAAAGCAGACAAAAAAGGAGACACAAGACAAAATAGAAGACGAAAAGCAAAAAACAAAAACGAAGACAAGAAAAGAAGACCAAAGACCAGACAAGAAGA
>JAXRKP010000781.1:82500-96610 GCA_037039925.1 Doris montereyensis | reverse complement strand
AAAGACCAAAGACAAGAAAAAGAAGACCAAAGACAAGAAAAGAAGGCCAAAGACAAGAAAAAGACCAAGACAAAAAAGAAGACCAAAAAACAGAAAAAGAAGGCCAAATACAAGGAAAGAAGACCAATGACAAAAAAGAAGAACAAAGACAAAATAGAAGACGAAAGACAAAAACAGGAACAAAGATAAGAAAACCAAACACAAGAGAAGAAGACCAAAGACAAGAAAAGAGCAAGACACAAAAAGAAGACGAAAAAACAAAAAAGAAGACCAAATAAAAAAAGACCAAAGACAAAAAAGAAGACCAAAGACAAAAAAAGAAGACCAAAGACAAGAAAAAAAGACCCAAGACAAAAAAAAAGTCCAGGACAACAAAAAGACCAAAGACAAGAAAAAGACCATACACCAGAAAAGAAGACCAAACACAAGAAAATAAGGCCAACCACAAGAAAAGAAGACCAAAGACAAAAAAAAAGAAGACCAAAAACAAGATATGTCTGGTAGGTACTACTTTATGTCCGGTAGGTACTATTTCTTTACGTCTGGTAGTTACTACACCTTTACGTCTGGTAGGTACTACTTTTTTATGTCTGTCAGGTACTACTTTTTTATGTCTGGTAGGTACTACTTCTTTATGTCTCGTAAGCACAACTTCTTATGTCTTGTAGGTACTACTTCTTTATGTCTGGTAGGTACTACTTTTTATGTCCGTTAGGTACTACTTCTTTACGTCTCGTAGGTACTACTTCTTTATGTCTGGTAGGTTCTATTTCTTTGTGTCTGGTAGGTACTACTTTTTTCTGTCTTGTAGGAACTATTTCTTTATGTCTGGTGGGTACTACGTCTTTATGTCCGGTAGGTACCATTTCTTTATGTCTGGTAGGTACTACTTCTTTACGTCTGGTAGGTACTATTTTTTATGTCTGGTAGGTACTACTTCTTTATGTTTCGTAGGTATTATTTCTTTATGTCTGGTAGGTACTACTTCTTTTATGTCCGATAGGTACTACTTGGATATGTCTGGTAGGTACTACTTCTTTCTGTCTGGTAGTGATTCGGTATCTTAAATTAGAGGACGATTGAAGCCGCGTAGTGATATCGAATTAGAGGATGATTGACGCCGTGTAGTGATATCGAATTAGAGGTCGACTGAGGTCACATAGTGATATCGAATTAGACGACGATTCAGGCCGCGTAGTGATATCGAATTAGAGAACGATTGAGGTCACATAGTGCTATCGAATTAGAGGACGATTGAGGTCACATAGTGCTATCGGAATTAGAGGACGATTGAGGCCGCGTAGTGATATCGAATTAGAGGACGATTGAGGCCGCGTAGTGATATCAAATTAGGGGCCGATTGAGGCGTAGTGATATGGAATTTGAGCCATAGCTCCATCGCTCCATCGGTCCTCGCTCCATCGATCCATTGCTCCATCGATCCATCGCTCCATCGGTCCATCAGGCAATCGCTCAATCGTTCCATCGGTCCCCTTCTCCATCACTCCAATTCCTCCATTGCTCCATCTCTACATCGGCCCATCGCTCCATCGGTCCATCGCTCCATTGTTCTTTCACTCCATTAGTTGCTCGCTGCATCACTACAATGCTTGATCGCTCAATCGTTCCATTACTCCATCGCTCCACCATTTCATCACTCCATTGCTCTACCAATTAATCGGTAAAATCGCTCCATCGCTCCATTGCTCCATCGCTCCATCGCTCCATCGATCTATCGCTCTATCGCTCCATCGCTCCATCGGTCCATCGGTCCATCACTCAATCGCTTAATCACTCCATCGCTCCATCGCTCCATCGCTACATTGCCCATCGTGACATCGCTCCATCGCTCCATGGCTCCATCGCTCCATTGTCACTTGGCTCAATCGCTCCCTCGTTCCATCACTCCATCCCTACATCGCTCCATCGCTCCATCGCTCAATCACTCCATCGCTTCTTCGCTCCATCGCTCAATCGCTCCATCGCTCCATCGCACCATCGCTCCATCGCTCCATTGCCCCATCGTACCATCATTCCAACGTTCTACCGCTTCATCGCTCCAATGATCCATCGCTCCATCGCTCCATTGCCCCATCGTTTTGTCGCTCCATCCCTACATTGCTCCATCGCTCCATTGCTCCATCACTCAATCGCTAATCGCTCCGTCGCTCCATCGCTCCATCGTTCAATTGCTCATCGTTACATCGCTCCATCGCTCCATCACTCCATCGCTCAATCGCTCCATCGCTCAATCACTCAATCACTCCATCGCTCCATCGCTGCATCGCTCCATCGCTCAATTGCTCCATCGCTCCATCGCTCCATTGCTCCATCGCTCCATTGCTCCATCGCTCCATCGCTCAATCGCTCCATTGCCCCATCGTTTTGTCGCTCCATCCCTACATCGCTCTATCGCTCCATCGCTCCCTTGCTCCGTTACTCAATCGCTAATCGCTCCTTCGCGACATCGCTCAATCGCTCAATCGCTCCATCGCTCCGTCAATCCATTGCTTCATCGTTCCATCGCTCCGTTGCTCCATCGTTTTGTCGTTCTATTCCTCCATATCGCTCCATCGTTCCATCGCTCCATTGCTCCATCGCTCCATAACTTGATCGTTCCATCGCTCCATCGCTCAATTGCTCCATCGCTCCATTGCTCTATTGCTCCATCGATCCATTGCTCCATGGCTCAATCGCTCCATCGCTCCATCACTCCATCGCTCTACCGAATCATCGCTCCATTGCTCCAGCGCTCTATAGTTCTTTCACTCCATCGCCCTACCGCTTTATCGCTCCATTGCTCCATTGCTCAATCGCTCCATCGCTCCATTGCCCCATCGTTTTATTGCTCCATCCCTACATCGCTCCATCGCTCCATTGCTCCATCACTCAATCGCTTAATCGCTCCATCGCTCCATCGCTCAATCGCTCCATTGCCCATCGTTACATCGCTCCATCGCTCCATTGCTCCATCGCTCCATCACTCCATCGCTCGATCGCTCAATTGCTCCATCGCTCCATCACTCCATTGCTCCATCGATCCATTGCTCCATCGCTCCGTCGCTCCATCTCTCCATCACTCCATCGGTCTACTGCTTCATCGCTCGATTGCTCCATCGCTCCATCGCTCCAGCGCTCCATCGCTCCATTGCCCCATCGTACCATCACTCCAACGCTCTACCACTTCATCGCTCCATTGCTCCATCGCTCCATCGCTCCATCGCTCCATTGCCCCATCGTTTTGTCGCTCCATGCCTACGTCGCTCCATCGCTCCATTGCTCTATCACTCAATCGCTAATCGCTTCGCTCCATCGTCGCTCCATCGCTCCATTGCTCCATTCCATCATCCATTGCTCCATCATTGCTCCATCGCTCCATCTCCATTGCTCCATCGCATTGCCATCGCTCCATCGCTCAATCGATCCATCGTTCAATTGCTCCATCACTCCATCGCTCTATTGCTCCATCGATCCAGTGCTCCATCGCCCCACCGCTCCATCGTTCCTTCACTCCATCGTTCTACCGCTTCATCGCTCCATTGCTCCATCGCTCCATCGCTCCATCGCCCCATTGCCCCATCGTTTTATCGCTCCATCCCTACATCGCTCCATCGCTCCATCGCTCCATCACTCCATTGCTATATCGCTCCATCGGTCCATCGCACCATCACTCAATCACTTAATCGCTCCACCAAGACAAAAAGAAGACCAAAGACAAAAAAGAAGACCAAAGACAAGAAAAAAAGTCCAAAGACAAGAAAAGAAGACCAAAGAACAGACGAAAGGACCAAAGATAATAAAACAAGACCAAGACAAAAAAAGACCAAAAACAAGAAAAAAGACCAAATACAAGAAAAGAAAACCAAAGACAAGAGAAGAAGATCGAACACAGGAAGAGAAAATCAAAGACTGGGAAAAGAAAGAAGAAAAAAAGACCCAAAAAACAGAAAAGAAGACCAATGACAAAAAACAAGACCAAAGAAAAAAAGAAGACCAAAAAGACCAAAAAACAAAAACCAATGACAAAAAACAAGACCAAAGACAAACAAAAGACCAACGGCAAAAAGAAGACCAAAGATGAACAGGAAAAGCAGACAAAAAAGAAGATCCAAGACAAAATAAAAGACGAAAGACAAAAAACAAGAACAAAGACAATAAAAGAAGACCAAAGACCAGACAAGAAGACCAAACACGAGAAAAGAAGACCAAAAACAAGAAACGATCAAGACAAAAAAGAAGACCAAAAACAAGGAAAAAGAAGACCAAATACAAAAAAAACCCAAAGACAATAAAAGAAGACCAAAGACAAGAAAAGAAGACCAAATACACAAAAAAAGATCAAGACAACAAAAAAGACTCAACACAAGAAAAGAAGACCACAAACAAGGAAAAAAGACCAAACACAAGAAAAGAAGACCAAAGACAAGAAAAGACCAAGACAAAAAAGAGGACGAAAGACAAGGAAAGAAGACTACAGACAGGAAAAGAAGACGAAAGAACAAACCAAAACACCAAAGATAATAAAATAAGACCAAAGACAAGAGAAGAAGACCGAAGAAAGGAAAGAAAATCAAGGACTGAGCAAGCAAAAGAAAGAGAAAAAAACCAAAGACAAACCAAAGACCAATGACAAAAAAAAGACCAAAAGACAAAAAAGACCAAAACAAGACCAAAGACAAAAAAGAAGTCCAAAGACGAACAGGAAAAGCAGACAAAAGGAGACACAAGACAAAATAGAAGACGAAAGGCAAAAAACAAAAACGAAGACAACAAAAGAAGACCAAAGACCAGACAAGAAGACCAAACACCAGGAATGAAGACCAAAGACAAGAAAAGACCAAGACAAAAAAAGAAGACCAAAAAACAGAAAAAAGAAGACCAAATACAAAAATGACCAAAAACAAGAAAAGAAGACCAAAGACAAAAAATGACCAAGACAAGAAAAGAAGACCAAACACAAGAAAAGAAGACCAAGAACAAGGAAAAACACCAAAGACAAGAAAAAGAAGACCACAGTCAAGAAAGAAGAGCTAAGACAAGAAAAGAATACCAAAGGCAGAAAAAAAACCCAAAGACCAGACAAGAACACCAAAGACAATAAAATTGACCAAAAACAAGAAAAGACCAAGACAAAAAAAATACCAAATACAAAAAAAACGAAAGACAAGAAAAGAAGACCAACGATAAGAAGAAAAGATCAAAGACAAAAAAAACAAGACCAAAGACACAAAAGAAGACCAAAGACAAGCAAAGAAGACCAAAGACAAACAATACCAAGACAAAAAGAAGACGAAAGACAGGAAAAGAAGACGAAAGAACAAACCAAAACACCAAAGATAATAAAATAAGACCAAAAACAAGACAAGAAGACCAAAGACAGGAAGAGAAAATCAAGGACTGAAAAAGCAAAAGAAAAAGAAAAAAAATGACCAAAGACAAAAAGAAGACCAATGACAAAAAACAAGACCAAAGAGACAAAAAAGACCAAAAGACAAAAAAAACAAGACCAAAGACAAAAAAGAAGTCCAAAAACGAACAGGAAAAGCAGACAAAAAGGAGACACAAGACAAAATAGAAGACGAAAGGCAAAAAACAAAAACGAAGACAAGAAAAGAAGACCAAAGACCTGACAAGAAGACCAAACACCAGGAAAGAAGACCAAAAACAAGAAAAGACCAAGACAAAAAAAAAGGATAAAAAACAAGAAAAAATAAGAGCATATACCAAAAAAGAAAAGACAAGAAAAAGACCAAAGACAAGAAAAAGAAGGCCAAAGACAAGAAAAAACCAAGACAAAAAAAGAAGACCAAAAAACAGAAAAAAGAAGACCAAATACAAGAAAAGAAGACCTACGACTAAAAAGAAGAACAAAGACAAAATAGAAGACGAAAGACAAAAACAGGAACAAAGATAAGAAAACCAAACACAAGAAAAGAAGACCAAAGACAAGAAAAGACCAAGACACAAAAAGAAGCCGAAAAAAAAAGAAAAAAAAAGACCAAATAAAAAAAGACCAAAGACAAAAAAGAAGACCAAAGACAAAAAGAAGACCAAAGACAAAAAAAGAAGATCAAAGACAAGAAAAAAAGACCGAAGACAAAAAAAAGTCCACGACAACAAAAAAGACCGAAGACAAGAAAAGAAGACCAAACACCAGAAAAGAAGACCAAACACAAGAAAAGAAGACCAAACACAAGAAAAGAAGACCAAAGACAAAAAAGAAGACCAAAAACAAGATATGTCTGGTAGGTACTACTTCTTTATGTCTGGTAGGTACTACTTTTTTACGTCTGGTAGGTACTACTTCTTTATGTCTGGTAGGTACTACTTCTCGATGTCTGGTAGGTACTACTTCTTTATGTCTGTTAGGTACAACTTCTTTATAACTGGTAGGTACTATTTTTTTCTGTCTTGTAGGAACTATTTCTTTATGTCTGGTGGGAACTACTTCTTTATGTCCGGTAGGTACTATTTCTTTATGTCGGGTAGGTACTACATCTTTACGTCTGGTAGGTACTACTTTTTTATGTCTGTTAGGTACACTTTTTTATGTCTGGTAGGTACTACTTCTTTATGTCTGGTAGGTACAACGTCCTTATATCTGGTAAGTACTACTTCTTTATGTCTGGTAGGTACTACTTCTTTATGTTCGTTAGGTACTACTTCTTTATGTCTCGTATGTACTACTTCTTTATGTCTAGTAGGTACTACTTTTTCTGTCTTGTAGGAACTATTTCTTTATGCCTGGTGGGTAATATTTCTTTATGTCCGGTAGGTACTATTTCTTTGTGTCTGGTAGGTACTACTTCTTAACGTCTAGTAGGTACAACTATTTTATGTCTTGTAGGTACTACTTCTTTATGTTTCGTAGGTATTATTTCTTTATGTCTGGTAGGTACTACTTCTTTATGTCTGATAGGTACTACTTTTGATATGTCTGGTAGGTACTACTTCTTTATGTCTGGTAATGATTCGGTATCTCAAATTAGAGGACGATTGAGGCCGCGTAGTGATATCGAATTAGAGGACGATTGAGGTCAAATAGTGATATCGAATTAAAGGACGATTCAGGCCGCGTAGTGATATCGAATTAGAGAACGATTGAGGTCACATAGTGATATCGAATCAGAGGACGATTGAGGCCGTGTAGTGATATCGAGATATCGAATTAGAGGATGACTGAGGCTGCGTAGTGATATCGAATTAGAGGACGATTGAGGCGTGATGATATCGAATAATAAGACGATTGAAGCTGCGTAGTGATATTGAATTAGAGGACGATTGAGGTCGAGTAGTGATATCGAATTCGAGGACGAGTGAGGCGGAATGAAATCGAATTAGAGGACGATTGAGGCCGCGTAGAGATCTTGAATTAGAGGACGAGTGAGGCGTAGTGATATTGAATTAGAGGACGATTGAGGTCCCGTAGTCGTTACCATTAAAGAACGATTGAGCCCGCGTAGTGATATCGAATTAGAGGACGAGTGAGGCCGCGTAGTGATATAGAATTAGAGGAAGATTCAGGCCGCGTAGTGATATCAAATTAGAGGCCGATTGATGATATTGAATTAGAGAACGTTTGAGGCCGTGTAGTCATATCGAATTAGAAGACGATTGAGCCCGCGTAGTGATATCGAATTAGAGGACGATTGAGGCCGCGTAGTGATATTGAATTAGAAGACGATTCAGGCCTGCGTAGTGATATAGAAATTAGATAGAATTAGAGGACGATTGAGGCGTAGTGATATCAAATTGAATTAGATATTGAACGAGAACGTTTGAGGCCGTGTAGTCATATCGAATTAGAGGACGATTGAGGTCATATAGTGCTATCGAATTAGAGGACGATTGAGGCCGCGTAGTGATATCGAATTAGAGGACGATTGAGGCCGCCTAGTGATATCGAATTAGAGGTCGATTGAGGCGTAGTGATATGGAATTTGAGCCATCGCTCCATCGCTCCATCGGTCCATCGCTCCATCGATCCATCGCTCCATCGCTCCATCGGTCCATCACTCAATCGCTCAATCGTTCCATCGGTCCCCTTCTCCATCACTCAATTGCTCCCTTGCTACATCGGCCCATCGTTCCATCGGCCCATCGCTCCATTGTTCTTTCACTCCATTAGTTGATCGCTGCATCGCTCCAATGCTTGATCGCTCGATCGTTCCATCACTCCATCGCTCCACCACTTCATCGCTGCATTGCTCCACCACTTAATCGGTAAATCGCTCCATTGCTCCATCGCTCCATCGCTCCATTGTTCCATCGCTCTATCGCTCCATCACTCCATTGCTCCATCGCTCCATCGCTCAATCGTTCGATCGCTCTATCATCGCTCCATCGTTCCATCGTTCATCATTGCTCCATCACTCCATTGCTCCATCACTCAATCGCCCATCGTTAATCGCTCCATCGCTCCATTGCTCCATCGATCCATTGCTCCATCGCTCCGTCACTCCATCGCTCCATTGCTCCATCACTCCATCGCTCTCCATCGCTCTACCGATTCATCGCTTCATTGCTCCAGCGCTCCATCGCTCCATCGCTCCATCGTTCCTTCACTCCATCGCTCTACCGCTTTCTCCTTTTCCATTATACCCATCCTCCTTATCACCGTCTTCCCTGTCTGGGTTCTTCTCATCTCTCCTTCCCCCTCTTTCTTCTTCTTTTTCTGTTTTCTCTTCTGACATCACACTGTGCAGTGTCTGTTGTTTTTAGTCTATAGAGAATGTTGGTTTAATTCTAGCAACAAAACTAAATTTAAATGTAGTCATACACAGAAATAGTGTACTTTCAATGTAATTGTTGAATTTATCTTTGAAAATGCTTGATTAGTGTAAGTGACCATTAATAAGGGGGGGGGGGGCTGTTTTAGTACGACAACGGCTGCATTAGATCTGTAATAATTTCATCCTCTAAGTGATATTAATAATGCAGTAGATCTTTTCTTTTTATTATTATTGTTTTTATTATTGCATGTATTATTATCATTAATCTTATTATAGATAACAGAAATAATTTTAAATAACATTTTTATAGTGTACCTACCTGGAACTACCTATACTGAGATTTCCTAGGTACCTACCCATTGTGAACAAAAAACTGTTTGCCCTTAATGTCGTTGAAAAGGTTCACATCGTCACTGTCATTCCACAATCGCTTAAGTCAATTTGGATAAAAAAAATACATACATACATACAAACATACATAAAAACATACATACATACATACATACATACTGTACACCAATTCACATAGATACAAATAGATATTAGATCTATGACGGACAAATTTGGTATTGGTATATAGGTATTTTTTTTATCTTTTAAAATAATAGTTCTATGACGGACAAATTTTATATTGGTATTTTTTATCTTTTAAAATAATAATTCTATGATGGACAAATTTGATATTGGTACCTTTTTATCTTTTAAAATAATAGTTCTATGACGGACACATTTGAAATTGGTACCTTTGTATCTTTTAAAATAATAATTCTACGATGGACAAATTTGATACTGGTATTTGTGATCTTAATAAATAATTAATTTGTTTTCACATTTTTTCGCATTTTGAAGACAAAACAACAACAATAATATTAAATCAAAAAGACTGCAAATTCTTAAATGGACGACAGATACATTTTCCCGCATTCTCCAACGAAAGAGTGTCTGAGTTTTCTTAAGATTTTGTTTCTTTGTATGGAAAGGGGGATCCATTACTGTTAGGTTGGGATTTGCTTTGTTTTGCTCCGATTTGTTGTACTAGCTTTGGGGGGGGAGGGGTGGGGGTTCCCAGAATAAATAGCAACTTCAGGCGTTACAAGTTTTCGACTAACCTGCGCATACGCCTCATGGCAAAAACCGGAAGAGCCAAAATGTTTTCAACATCAACGGTGTATCTCACGTCTAGAATGCTACATGACCTACATTTCGTTAGAAAAATAATGCAAATAGGTCGTGCTTCATCACCTTGAATTTGATTTTACCCGCATCCACAACTAAGGTGATCTCGGAGGGGGGGGGGGGGGGGGGTACATTTATTTTAATTTTGCTCAGACTGCTCTGTAAACAACCAAGGATCTTTAATATAAGATAAGATAAGAGAAGATACAACTTTATTGTCCAAAAGTGGCACATTGTCTTGGTATTACAAAACCTTCAATACAATATGAAATACAATACGTTTGTATTACAAATAAATAATTCTACACACACAAGCAGCTTACGCACATTTAAGCATCACGAGATTAAAACATGCATGACATAAGATACAATTGAATTAAATTTAAATCTCCATTCACAATGTTTAGGCCTGATAATTTTACAGATGGATAGCACAGTGTTTTTAATGAAAGATAATGGTCAACGATTCAAGTGCAATGGAAACGGAGCTGATCATTGAAAAGTAGGCCGTTATAAGAGAAAACATCAGCCTCCTGGGATTATATTAAAACAAGTATCACTGTCAGTGTCAGAGAAATAGGACTAAAATGTGCCCAGATAGGATAATAATAATAATAATATAGACAGGCTATCAAGATGATCTAGAACAGTGAGTGATTCTCAACCTTTGTTGGCCCATGCACCCATTCATCCCGATAGTATGTCAGAGTGCCACCTCCTACCAAATCCGTCGGTCTCAAAAGATATAGCTTTCAAGATATTCAAAATAATCAATTCTGCCTATCTGTCGTAATTCCACCTCATCCCTTTTTTTACTTATATCCTGAAATTGCCCACCCTCCCCCCCCCCCCCTGCCATTTCCCAAGTGGTGAATTCCCCTCTGGTTGAGAATAATCGATTTAGATCTATACCATTAATAGAAATTTGTACAGTAAGGTTTAGATCAGTAAAGTTCTTTCAAGGCCATTACGACCAATACAGCCGGAGATTATCCCGGTTTCTATAGCCTGAAGCGGAGCAAGGGATACTAATCACAACCTGGACAGGACACTAGTCTGACGTAGGTTCTTACTCCATTTTACCCATTGCACCGTAAGATGTTTTGAAATTCTTTTAAAAAATGAAGAAGAAATAAACCAAGCCCTGTGCATCATAATGGTGGGCAATATCAGCCAGAAAACTCTGTCTGTCTGTGTGTCTGTCTCTTTCTCTTTCTCTCTCTCTTTCTCTCTCTCTCTCTCTCTCTCTCTCTCTCTCTCTCTCTCTCTCTCTCTCTCTCTCTCTCTCTCTCTCTCTCTCTCTCTCTCTCTCTCTCTCTCTCTCTCTCTCTCTCTCTCTCTCTCTCTCTCTCTCTCTCTCTCTCTCTCTCTCTCTGTCTCTCTCTCTCTCTCTCTCTCTCTCTCTCTCTCTCTCTCTCTCTCTCTCTCTCTCTCTCTCTCTCTCTCTCTCTCTCTCTCTCTCTCTCTCTCTCTCTCTCTCTCTCTCTCTCTCTCTCTCTCTCTCTCTCTCTCTCTCTCTCTCTCTCTCTCTCTCTCTCTCTCTCTCTCTCTCTCTCTCTCTCTCTCTCTCTCTCTCTCTCTGGGTTCTCTCTCTCTTTCTCTCTCTGATGTTTCGTTCTCTGGGCATTCTATCCTCTCCCAATATCTCTCGAATCTCCATTGGGACAATAATTATATGACAAGGTTGGATAATTATGTATCATAATCTCTATCTATCCGTAGCGATACAATCTCTCATATAAGTCTCTCCCTCTCTCGACTCCTCTCTCTCTCTCTCTCTCTCTCTCTCTCTCTCTCTCTCTCTCTCTCTCTCTCTCTCTGATCTTATTCTCTCTCTCTCTCTCTCTCTCTCTCTCTCTCTCTCTCTCTATCATGGGTTGTAAAGCATATTTATGTTTCTGATCATTCGTTATGAGAGGGCATTATATCCAAGCCCAATATCATCACGAATCTCCATTGCTCAAAAAAACAATAATTATATGACAAGGTTGGATAATTATGTATCATAATCTAGGAAGGTATCCGATAGCGATACAATGCGGAGTGAGAGAAAAGAAACCATAAGACTTTACTATTTGGACGCCAAAAACAAAACAAAACATAAGTGTATATACTGACAAAAAAATTTGAATAACCACAATTAAGGTGATCTCAAAAAATTTGTTTAGATTTCACCCCCCCCAAAAAAAAAAATCACACACACACTCCATCATTGATCTTATTTTCTCATTTGAACATGTTATTTATTTCATCCCAGAGTTTGTATCGTGTAGGGTCTCTACCTGGGACTACCTATTAAAAGACCGACATTTGCCTCTACTTAGTCCCCACCTCTGTAGTCAAAAGAAAGCTCAAAAACGAATATGTATAGCATCTTGATGCCATAAAGTTGATAGCTTGCAAACTGGGAAGAAAGTGACATCAGATCCTTACAAGATTGTGTGTGTCGTCGTCACAGAAAATGTTGACACGCATTTATTAACGGAGACTACTAAAATCTCAAGTTCTCCAACTGCCCCACCCAGACAATGGTAGACAGAACAGATATTTCAAATTTTAACAGCATTTTGGCTATTACCTGTGCATGTTTTAGGGATGTCAACACAAACGATATTTTACACAATTTGTTTGCGAAAACCCCACACTTTTCAGCAACTCACAAACCCCGTGAGAGCTCGGTCGCTGTTGACCCACCCATGCCCATCGTCCCCAGTCCAACGTTGAACAGGTGATGCTCAAATGTTAACCTAGATTTAGCTTTACTCTTTTGTCTTTCTTTTTCAGGAGGCCAATCTCTAGCTCTCTTAGTTAGCGCACATTAAAGGGTGTGCCCCACATTGGAAATCCTCCATCTAAGTCTAGATCTAGAGATAGATCTAGAGTTATTCTAACTCTATTATATCTACTCAATTTTTTTCGGCCGAGATAATGAATAAAAACTTGCATATTTTAATAATCTGCTCATTGAACGGAGTTGCAGCTTGTAATAAGAGGAAATAGCAAGATGAAAAATACGTGAAAGGAAAGAAGGGGGATCTACCACTACTGCCCGTCACTGTACATGTGTACAGTAAGAATGAAAGGACATTTGAACAGGAGCATGATAGCAGTGTGTCATCATGTAGTATTCGATTTAAGGTTTACACACTTGTGATGAAGCTGACGTGTGTGCGATAAGCTAAGAGTTGAGGTGAGCGGTGACAAATACAGCCATGTAAATTGTAAATGTATATAGTTATATCCATATACTAAACTTTATAGATTTTCGAATAGTCCTACATGTATTAAGTTTCAAGCTTATACCAAAAGCAGCTCAAATTAAAACAGATTTCTCTTTGCAAGCTTGTGAGTTAGATCTATGGCATGTGGTCGAGGGGTTCACTCCGGTTACATTGCCATTTTAAAGATTATTAGATTAAAATTTATCTAAGATCTGCTAGTTAGGAGTAGACGGCGTCTGTCAATACGAGCCAAAACAGGCAGATAAAAAAACCAAATATTTCTTCCACAGCTACACGCACAACAAAGTCCTATGATTAACATTATGTAATTAATTCCCCTCTGGAAACTATGCCATACACGTATTTCTGCGAATATTTTCCTCTGCATGTTAATAATATAATACAAGTTTCCATGTGTGTGTGAACCTACGGGTTTATATTTATAAGATATATCATAATATTTATTATCATCATCATGGTTATTATTATTCTATGTAATTTGTTTCACGTCATATTATCTCAAAAAATGATCATTTGTGAAATGTTACGAAATTTTCCCCAAAATTATTTTCTCTTATTACCAGGAAATGTGCCGATGCAGGAATATTCAGGGCAGCAAATTCGACCCTATTTTGATCCCCCCCCCAACCCCCATTGCCAAGCCTCTAACAGTATTATTAAATAAATTTCGAGCGTTCCTGTATTTATGATTGCGTTAATTTCTATTATATATTACAGGTCTCAATTCAAAGAACTTTTTGTCTCAGTGTGACAGAGATTTTTCAATAAACTTGTCGCTTCTGTCGCCATTACCTAACGACGGTGATCAAAAGCAAGCAGACCCAAGATGCTTATGTTATTAATTACATGTAGATCTAGTATTAGTAGGTAGGAGAATGATACCAGATAGAATAGAATGAGAAAGAGAGAGAGAGAGAGAGAGACAGAGAGACAGAGAGAGAGAGAGAGAGAGAGAGAGAG
>JAXRKP010000781.1:0-75000 GCA_037039925.1 Doris montereyensis | reverse complement strand
TTTTACAGCAGCAATGAATTGGCCAATTGAATCAGAAAAAAGCACCATTGTTTTTTTACAGCAACAATGAATTTACATTAGTTGGCCAACTGAACAAAAAATAGCACTTTTTCATTTTACAGCAGCAATGAATTTAGTTTAGTTGGACAATTGAATCGAAAAGAAGCACATTTTCTAATTTTACAACAGCAATGAATTTACATCGTATAGCCAATTAACGCAGAAAAATAGCACCTTTTTGTTTTACAGCAGCAATGAACTTACTTTAGTTGGCCAATTGAATGATTAAAATGGCAACCTTTTTTTACAGCACCATGGTTAGCATGACAGTAAAGCAATGACTAGTAATGTTGAGAGGATGTAAGCTGAACAACCCAGCTAAGGTTTCTGTTTTAGACAACAGTCCTGTCTAGATCTGAAGCAAAGCGCGGACGATAAAATGCAGTTGCGTCCTCTTTTTGTCTCGATCATCGGACACATTTTCTCAGGATTTTTCTTTCTTTTTCTTTTCTTTCTTGTTTGTGTAGTTTGCTATGGTGATAATTTTATGGACGCGTAAATTTATCACATCATAATAGAATAAGGAACAAGAAATACTCAGCAACATTTTTCTTTACATTGTATGTAGATTATATGCGTGTGTGAGCGAGAGTCTTTATATTTTCGACGAAAGGCATTGTTCCATTTTAGACAAGTTTAATTGCCGTAACGAAGCAATTTACTTTCTGTTTCCGCATTAGATAGGTAGAAAATATAGCAATTTATTAAGAGGGGATTGGAACATTCCGTGGTAGACAGGTTTCCGTTTTAGCAGGTAAGACTGTATATTTATACATTTCAATACATTCAAAAAAACTTGCAGATTTTATTCGTCATAAACAAACAAAAAAAGAAGAGATTGGCTAATTGGTGAGCAAAGAGAGAATGAGACAGGGGAGATAGTGAGCGAGAGAAGGCGAGGGGAGAGAGTGTGCGAGACAAGGGGAGAAATAGATAGACAGGACAATAAATAGATAGATTGTAGAGAGAGTAAGTGAGAAAGGGGAAATAGATAATGAGTGATATATTTTTTTACATGTCATGATAGCAACGATATACTTTATGGATTTCATAATTCTTACAAAATCGAACGAAATACAACAGGATATCAGCACTGACAGCTGTATTAAGGCACACACACATACTCTTTTACGTCTTCTGTTCCTATTATGCCATTTTTTAAAGTGAGAAGATAAAAAAAAAGTTTACATTTATCCAACAATTAATTTGACATTCAAAACATACGAGACTAAAAGGGATAGTCAATATATGTTACAATGAATGTGGGCACATTTTTAAAGAACCAACAAGACACAAATCAAAATGGAATGTATATAAGTCTAAATTTGAAAACCTATGTCAATTAAAATCCTTATTTCATGAGCAGCCTTGATTACGGTAAGTCCTGAAAGTCCTGGTGCAGGCTACTGTGTAACAGTTCCAGCCCTGAAACTAAAAGAAATCGAGAAACTGTTAGAGAAACACGTAATAAAATGTCTTTCAGGCAGGATGCGTTTTAAATCCTTTCTTTCTTTTCGCTTTTCAAAATTCTTATTACGTTACCTTAAAACTATAATTACTTACTTGATTCATTTTGCTTTTTAATTTTGAAGAATAACAAGCAAAAGCGATCAATAGCAAGACATTTAATCTAACAATAACCAATATAACAATCATTGTTGAAAATGTCTCTTGACAAGAATTAATTTCCTTATATTTGAAATGATAAGAAAATAAACATTGCAAAGTGATGCACTATTTATTAGTATTGTAATGTTAATTTGTTCATACAAAACGCTTGATTGAAAACAAAATCAATAATAAAATATTAAATACAATGCAACTACAACCACACACACAAAAAGTGACTAACTGGACAATTTCCTGCATTGTCATTGACACTTCATAGCATAGATGTCGCCCGCTTCTCATTAAAAAAACAAACAAACTACTTTTCATTTCAATGGCGAAATATGACAATAAGTGACAACTCCACTAATAAGGACAGAACAAAAATCAAAAATTTGTTCTGTCTTTATTGTGGAGTTGTCACTTATTGTCATATTTCGCCTTTGACTTTGCTCCACTGTGGCTCCTTCGTATTTTTCATTTCAATGTCAACTTGTGTCTCACTTTGCTACTAAGAATATTTAATATGGCAACTTATCCATCATTCATAGTCTGATAAGAGAATAAATAGAGCAACACATACCAGTAACGCTAACTCAATGTCTCCTGTGCGGTGGTAGGCCCTTCAACATCGTGTTGTAGTTATATGATCTAACTACCACCACAGGGTCACGTTCATTGCAATACTTTAAAGGACAATAATTGATTGTGTGAGCCTTCTTGCCGGTGGCCGCACAAAGTGGGCATTTGTAGCTGCAACAGAAACAGATGACAGTTGGAACCTAAAATTAATCTGATAACTTGGAAGTTATAAATAATGAAGAAAATTGTTTTATAGGAGAAGCGCATGTTATGATAACGTCACGGATTAAGGTGTTTCCGGTCCCTAAAAGAATTCGTCTTTGTTTTATTTCATCTTGCCATCTTGTCGATTTTGTGAGGTTATAAGAAAGTGCAACTTGAATTGTTTTTTCCATCCCTGCTTGATTGAGGTTTTTGTGTGTCACTGTACGTGTGTGTGTGT
Organism: Doris montereyensis; assembly: GCA_037039925.1. Classification (NCBI taxonomy): domain Eukaryota; kingdom Metazoa; phylum Mollusca; class Gastropoda; order Nudibranchia; family Dorididae; genus Doris; species Doris montereyensis. The sequence continues at coordinate 72,308 of JAXRKP010000781.1, read as the reverse complement.
GTGTGTGTGTGTGTGTGCGTGGGTTTCTTATATGTTCAGAGGGAAAGCTTGTCAGTACGTAGATTCTAAGGTACTTATCCAACAGAAAAAACTATTTCTGATGCTTGGTAGGCTGGACCTCACACCAATTTCCTTTTATTGACCAAAAACTCATGGGTCCTATGTGCACAAATAATCCGATAAATGAACAAATACAGTTAATATTTCAATACAAGCTGTTAATGTACCTAGAAACTTATCCTTTGTAGGGATGAGTGCGCAATAGAAATGTACATTGGTATTATTTTTTTATTATTATTACAACCTGCATATATAGCAGAAATTCCTGTCTCAGAAGTAACTACAGCATTACTTTAATGTAGATTTTGCATAATATGATGATACACAGCAATAGAAATGAAGGTGAAGGTCTCATGGGATTCTATTAAACATTACTTGGTTACTTTATGAGACTTCTAAAATGAAATTGACCGACAGAGTAAGACCAAATGCCGCAACAAAACAATAACACATCTGGTGGAAACACAACAAATCACATCTGGTCGTGAGACTTACTTTTGAAGGATAGGGCAAGTGACAGAGCCCTTGTCATCTTTACAATTGTGCGATTTGTAGACTTTTCTGTCTTCTTGATTCCTCTTGCAGAAGACACAACTCATATCAGCGGTGCGTGGTTTTTTTCTGGTCAATTGTTTCCGTGCCTGGGGGGGGGTGGGAAAACAAAAATGAAGTCTTGAGCTCAAACCCCATCACTATTGACAGTTTCCGTTGATGAGCATATTATTCTATCATCAGTTGTGTAAAGCCAAATAAGTGATAAATAGATATACATGTAATACCAAACATTTATAGTAGGCCTACACTGCATCGTGAAGAGAAGGTTACATAGTCGCAAATGTTACTACTGTTAAACGGAACACCTCACGATCAGCTCTATACTAAATTCTAGATATTATGTATCCAGGAATTCATGAAATACTTTAACATAAGCCGAGAAATACCATCCAGAGCACTGACAACAGGCGTTGTTTTCACCCTACTGCACTGGAAAGGTTTTGAGATTTTTGATAATCGATGTCAGTGTGTCCGTAGAGTTACTATGCAGTGAAATGAATATTCTATTTGTAATGAAGAAACATCTTGGTGAGATTAAAAAGATGTTCAGTAAATGTATAGATCTAGATCTAGATATAACACACCTATTATTTACACAAACACGAATAGTTTGAACCCAATGGAGTTTTATTTATATTTGTAATCTGTCTCTAAGGTACCATACTACACGATACCATTCCATCCATGTGGAAATGTTAAAAAATAAAAACTGTGTCCACAAATAAAAACATGGAAATGAAATATTTAAGACCAATAAATAGATCTAGTTCTAGAAAGAAAAAGAGAGAGAGAGAGAGAGAGAGAGAGAGAGAGAGAGAGAGAGAGAGAGAGAGAGAGAGAGAGAGAGAGAGAGAGAGAGAGAGAGAGAGAGAGAGAGAGAGAGAGAGAGAGAGAGAGAGAGAGAGAGAGAGAGAGAGAGAGAGAGAGAGAGAGAGAGAGAGAGAGAGAGAGAGAGAGAGAGAGAGAGAGAGAGAGAGAGAGAGAGAGAGAGAGAGAGAGAGAGAGAGAGAGAGAGAGAGAGAGAGAGAGAGAGAGAGAGAAGAGAGAGAGAAAGACAGAGAGACAGACAGACAGTCAGGCACAGGGAAATAGACAGAGGGAGATAACTATTCGCATTATAGCCGTGAATTTGTGTCTGTGCCTTCAACACCCACTGCAACCCAAGTCCTCTGCGGCGATATTCTCACATTCTCAGGGTGAATGAATTTAGAAGAAATAACACGATGAAGAACATGTCAAAAATTGAATGGGAATAAATTGTGTTGATTGTCAATAGGAATATGATGTTAATTGGAAGAGGAAGGGGGGGGAGATCGTGTGTTTGTTTTATTTTTTGTTGGAAGGGGGGGGGGGGTGTGAAATTAAAGCAATAGAAAAAACCATACACTGGTTCGGAAGATATTTGACATCAACAGGGGCTGTGAATTCAAACACAGTGTAAGTGTATCTATTCGAATCGAACCAACATCCCATGTAGGAGGTGTATAGAGACGTTGAAGATGAACGTACCATAATACATAAATAAATGTATTCGCACTACAATGAAACAATGGCTTTTGTCGCAGCACTGCAGAATAACCATTATAAGCTAGGTGTGGACATTATCTAAATACACATTCTAGATCTAGATCTATAAAATCTAGATATAGATTAGATCATAAATATAATTATTCTCTCTATATATCAATCTTTATCTACAGCTGTATATAAATAAAGCTTTTTAAAAAATCACTAAAATAAGGATTCCATCTTCGTTATAAAAATGGATTTAGATATCCAGTCCGTATCGCCGCACAAGTGCAGGCTCACCGACTGTACATGATTTATCCCCTAGCAGATCATTTCAATCAAAGTCCTTAACTGCCGGGGGAGCATACAATACACAAATCTCTTAGGCTTTCTGTACTAACACTCTGACACTATATTTCTCTATCTACAGCTGGATACTCATTCACAGAATCAAGTACCTTTCCTAAGAGTACAAAGTTGTGAAAAATCCACCTGCGCCAGCCATGGGGCTTGAACCAGTGTCGTCGTGATTCCCGCCTCACAATCCTACTGGTCAGCTACAACGCCTTATGTTATATTCCGTAATTCCGCACTAATTGTTTTACAAGATTCTAGAGCTAGAATCTAGATCTACTCTAGTAAATGACAAAAATAAAAATAATAAAAAGCAGGTTCGAAATTTTGATATCTGGAGAAGAAAAGGAATAATTTAATGGGCTAAAATCTATAGATTCTACCCGAAGTCATTCACATAATTATCTCCTACCTCTGCATTGAGTATGGCGAGCTTTTCCTCTTCAAGAACACTAATTTTCGCGTAAGCGTTTGGATTTCTCATCTTGATCATTAAATAATCCAGACCATCCAGTTCGGATGTAACTCCGTTGTTCTCAAAGTCTTTCCGAATGTCAGATGATCTCTCATAATCCATGGTAATAGAAATATATGCACCGAAATGTAAACTCTTCTGACTGAACAAATTTGACCACTTTCAAGCTCTGGATCTCAGAAACTGAAAATGAAATTAACTAGATCTACATCTGCTTTTATAGGTGAGTGAGTAATTGTAATAAGGCTATCACCAATCAACAATGCCTCTGTCCTCAAAGGGGATCGGGCTAGTGGTCAGTGGTCAGTGGTTTCAACGGTGATTGTGTCTTGACTCCGCCCACAACCACACCTCCAAATTTGTGTGTCCGTCACCATGTGCCTCATTACGTCTCGTTACAGACTTGGAAGTGAAAGTGTCGCCCATTGAATCAATGACATGAGTAGCCACGGTGGACTATATAACAATAGTAGACAAACTGGCAACTCGTTGCTGTAAGGTGTTGGGAGAGGCGGGGGAACAATAAATTACATATAATGTACTTTCGAAAAGGAGGAAGACTGGTATGCGTAACTTTAAAATCAACAAAACTTAAATCCGAAATCAGGTGAAATCTTAGACTATTGAAATTTTCTGAATCTGAGGCAGCCAATGGAATTGATGGCAATGATGATTCTAATTCTAGCAACAAAACTAAATTTAAATATAGGCCTAGTCATACACAGAAATAGTGTTCTTTCAATGTAATTGTTGAATTTATCTTTGAAAATGCTTGATTAGTGTAAGTGACCATTAATTAGGGGGGGGCTGTTTTAGTATGACAACGGCTGCATTAGATCTATAATTATTTCATCCTCTAAGTGATATTAACAATGCAGCAGATCTATTCTTTTTTATTATTATTGTTTTTATTATTACATGTATTATTATCATTAGTCTTATTATAGATAACAGAAATAATTTTAAATAACATTTTTATAGTGCATCTACCCATTGTGGACATAAACTCTTTGCGCTTCATGTCGTTGAAAAAGTTCACATCGTCACTGTCATTCCACAATCGTCTAAGTCAATTTTTGAGGGGAAATGAGTTGGATACTTGCATAGACAAATACATACATACATAGCGTATACCTAGATACAAATAGATAGATATATAAAGATAATATATATAAACATAAATGGGTCTTTTGAAGCGTTTGGACGTTTTGATTTGAGGTGTTAATGGGTGCTTTTGATCTGTAACAATGGCTTCATTTTTCCTTAACCAGTAAGATATATAAATTTCATTACAGTGTGGAAAAGTACATTTGGATAGTTTATCTGCTTTTTTAATAATACTATTCAAACATTCTTTCTCCTGCAGTCTCACATTCCCACCCCAGCCCGTAATGCGGAAGGCAATTACACTTTCGTTCGTTGCACTATGAAACAGATATAACAAAGTATTGTCGATCTCAAAAGCTTTCAACTTACGAAGGAAGAACTTTCTCTTGTTAATTTTCTTATAAACATTTGAAGCATGATTTTGCCAGCTAAGATTGTTATTCCTTATTACACCTAAATATTTATACTTTGAAATTTGTTCAACTTTTTCATTGTTTATATACACAACATGTTGTCATCTACACACAGGACTTCCTTTATATCATTCGTCTTCTAGGAGACTGGGTTTGGAGAAAAAAATTCAGCCTGCCGGGGTTTGAACCACTGATCGTTTGGTTGAGAGACCGACACTTTGCCTCTGTACCACCGAGTTCACCCTCGTACAACAATTTTAGACAAACTGGCGACTTGCTGCTGTACGGTGTAGGGAGAGGCGGGGGAACAATAAATTACACAGTGAACATATTATATTAAAAAACTTATCGAAAAGCAGGGAAAACTGGTATGCGAGAGAGAGAGAGAGAGAGAGAGAGAGAGAGAGAGAGAGAGAGAGAGAGAGAGAGAGACAGAGAGAGAGAGAGAGAGAGAGAGAGAGAGAGAGAGAGAGATTTATCTAGAGAGAGAGAGAGAGAGAGAGAGAGAGAGAGAGAGAGAGAGAGAGAGAGAGAGAGATCTCTCACTCTCTCAGAGATGTTTATCTCTCTATCTATTTTTCATCTCTCTCTCTCTCTCTCTCTCTCTCTCTCTCTCTCTCTCTCTCTCTCTCTCTCTGTCTCTCTGTCTGTCTCTCTCTCTCTCTCTCTCTCTCTCTCTCTCTCTCTCTCTCTCTCTCTCTCTCTCTCTCTCTCTCTCTCTCTCTCTCTCTCTCTCTCTCTCTCTCTCTCTCTCTCTCTCTCTCTCTCTCTCTCTCTCTCTCTCTCTCTCTCTCTCTCTCTCTCTGTCTGTCTCTCTCTCTCTCTCTCTCTCTCTCTCTCTCTCTCTCTCTCTCTCTCTCTGTCTCTCTCTCTCTCTCTCTCTCTCTCTCTCTCTCTCTCTCTCTCTCTCTCTCTCTCTCTCTCTCTCTCTCTCTCTCTCTCTCTCTCTCTCTCTCTCTCTCTCTCTCTTTCTCTTTCTGTCTGTCTGTCTGTCTCTGATTCTATTTTTTCGTATTCAGTACGAACATGTCATTATATTAAGCCCTGTCTTTATTAACAGATATACGTACAAAAGTGATTTCCTCTTTTCATTATGAACAGTTGATTTGTCTTTTAAAAATAATTCAGTGTAAAACGGACAAACTTGATAGTGGTAAAAAAATAATAAATAAATATATAAAAATATAAAACTTCCTTTCGTTAAAAATAATTCATTTACGACGGGCAAATCTGATATTGGTATTTCTTATCTTTTAAAATAATAAATCTATTGACGGACAAATTTGATATTGGTATTTCTTATCTTTTAAAATAATAGTTCTATGACGGACAAATTTGATATTGGTATAAATCTTTATTGACGGACAAATTTGATATTGGTATTATTATCTTTTAAAATAATTAAAAGTTCTATGACGGACAAATTTGATATTGGTATTTTTTATCTTTTAAAATAATAGTTCTATGACGGACAAATTTGATATTGGTATTTTTATCTTTTAAAATAATAGTTCTATGACGGACAAATTTGATATTGGTATTTCTTATCTTTTAAAATAATAGTTCTATGACGGACAAATTTGATATTGGTATTTTTTATCTTTTAAAATAATAGTTCTATGACGGACAAATTTGATATTGGTTCTTTTTATCTTTTAAAATAATAATTCTATGACGGACAAATTTGATATTGGTATTTTTATCTTTTAAAATAATAATTCTATGACGGACAAATTTGATATTGGTACCTTTTTATCTTTTAAAATAATAATTCTATGACGGACAAATTTGATATTGGTACCTTTTTATCTTTTAAAATAATAATTCTATGACGGACAAATTTTATATTGATATTTCTTATCTTAATAAATAATTAATTTTTTTTTCACATTTTTTCGCATTTTGAAGACAAAACAACAACAATAATATTAAATCAAAAAGACTGCAAAATTCTTAAATGGACGACAGATAAGTTTTCCCCATATTCTCCAACGAAAGAGTATCTGAGTTTTTCTTAAGATTGTGTTTGACGTCACCTTACAAGAGCATCGCTCTCCTAATTTCCTTACTTCCTTTTCAACTTTCTGAAACTGCATTTCCTGCTGAATGTTTCCTTCCTTCATAGGAAAGGCCTTCTTCTCGTCTCTTGCACTTCACCTCTTTAAAATATGATTCTGTCCTACATTTTCTATTTCTTCAACTAATTCTAACTCTTTTCCATTTATTGCCCTAACGTCCATGTTCCAAAAATCACAGTCCGTATTCGTTTCCAAGTTCGTCTTCGAAAGATCAAGCCGGTTATATAATATTAATTTCTTCTCTGAATCTGTTTGTTTTTGGATAAGCAGGGGATTAGCCCACTGTACCCTAGGTAGATGGTGGGGCTGCCACCTTGAGGCCCCCTACCAAGCCTTGTTATTTTCTGTCAGGTTAACTCCCTTAGCCTTTAGTCATTCAAGACCAGCCTGCAGGGCAGTATGTTGTTATTTTCTGTCAGGGTTAATTCCCTTAGCCCTTGGTCAGTCAAGACCGGCCTGCAAGGCAGCAGGTTGTTTTCTTTCAGGCTTAACTCCCTCAGCCGTTAGTCAGCCAAGACCTGCCTGCAAGGCAGCAGGAGACTCGTGGATAATATACTCCCCGTACAGGTGCCTACCTGTCCACTGCCCGGATCTTTTTTTCTTCAATGTAACAAGCTCTTGCTTTTAGGATATGACATGAGAGGGCATTGACCATGAAAGTTTAAAAAAACAAAAATTATCAATTAGGCCTATAGGTAATGCTACAGGAAAACAATGTATGAAACAGCTACTGTAACTAGATATCTAAATCTTAACAAAAAGTCTTTATATTGTGTATTTTCTCTCTCTGCAGTCTTTGTCTTGACATTCGCATGCTGTTCCTTTCATATCGCCTTTAATTTGTTTCCTACCACAGACCTCTTCAGTACAACTGATGAGTGTTTCTTTATACATTTGTCACTTTTCTTCTATTATGCTATCCTTCAGATTCATCTGTCTTTCACTGATAACTTTTTATCATGGATTGTTATATTTGTTTTACTATTGGTTTATTTAGATCTTCTATTTTGAGTTAAGTTGTTTTTTTCTTTCCTTTTCTGTTTGATTTCTTCAGTTAATAATCTTTTGCTATTTTGGCTATCAATAGGTGATGATCACTAAGTATTTCAGCTCCTCTGTTTATTATTGCATCCATTGTAATGTAAAAATAGGGAGCTATTTACTAGTGTCTATGATTGACTTTTCACATCTGTCTTCATTTACTCTTGTGTATTTGTGGATATCTTTATGAGGAAAAAATGTGTTAGTTATTTTCATTGTTATTCGTTAAGTAAAAATCTATTAGTCTCTCTCCATTATGAGAAGCTGTTGTCTCTCCTTCTTTACCTATTACTCCTCCTGATGTTTCTACATTGTTGCCTACTCTAGCGTTTAAATCTCATAAAACTATTAGTTCCTGTTTGGGTTTGAGATTCTCTGCAGCTATTTGTAAATCGTTTTCGAAGATATCTTTTTCTTCTTTGGTGGCATCTTCGTTTGGTCCATAAGTTATTAATCATTTAATTTCTCTTCCTTTTGGTTTAATATTTACCTATAATAGCCGTGGGCTTATAAATTTCCAACTTTTTTTAGTAACTTTTCTTGCCTTTTACGCATTAGGAGGCCTACTCCTGCTTTAGCTCTATCTTTGACATCTACTCCTGAGAAGATTAAAATATGATTTGGTCCTATATTTTTTATTCCTTGTCCCTTTTTCTATGTTTCTGTAAGAGCCAAAATGTCTACTTTGATTTTTTTCTATTTCTTCAACTAATTCTAACTCTTTTCATTTTTTGCCCTAACATTCCATGTTCCAAAAATCACAGTCCGTGTTCTTTTCCAGAATCGTCTTCGAAAGTTCAAGCTTGGTATATCATCATTATATGTATTTCTTTGAATCAGGTTGGTTTTAGATAAGCAGAGGATTGGCCCACTGTACCCAAGGTAGATGGTGGGGCTGCCACCTTGAGACCCCCTATCAGGCCTTTGTTATTTTCTGTCAGGGTTAACTTCCTTAGTCTTTGGTTGCTCAAAGCCAGTCCGCAAGGCAGCAGGTTATTATTTTATATCAGGGTTAGCTCTCTTATCCTTTGGTCAACTAAGACTCGCTTGCAAGGCAGCACGAGACTTGTTGAGGGCGGGACCGCTTAATCCCCGTACCTGTCAATTTCCCGGTTAGAATAATCACATACATTATTAACACCTTATCGGTCAATCAGAGCGTGCTAGTAGGGCCCAAGCCAAAGATCAGACTCAAAGTCAAACATCAGACAGTATAGAAGGGTGGGACCTCTTCGCCTGTCTACCAGTCTCTACTCACGCCTTGCTTACCGTGACAGACTGGCGGATTTCGCAACACTCTTCACACAAAAAAGATGTTCCTATTAGTATTAGAAACCTTGGATACGGTATGTAAAACAGTGACAATCGAAATTTTTGGGTATTCGCCCCTATGCCACGGGAGTGACGATATGGAGGCCCATGCCAGGGCGGTAGCATGGGATCAAGAGTACGTTAGTCAATCGCAGGTTTTTACTTCCAAGAAGTTTTAAAGCCTTTCATAATAATGGACAATGTCTGTTTTGAACTCCTGTCTCTCTCTCTCTCTCTCTCTCTCTCTCTCTCTCTCTCTCTCTCTCTCTCTCTCTCTCTCTCTCTCTCTCTCTCTCTCTCTCTCTCTCTCTCTCTCTCTCTCTCTCTCTCTCTCTCTCTCTCTCTCTCTCTCTCTCTCTCTCTCTCTCTCTCTCTCTCTCTCTCTCTCTCTCTCTCTCTCTCTCTCTCTCTCTCTCCTCTCTCTCTCTCTCTCTCTCTCTCTCTCTCTCTCTCTCTCTCTCTCTCTCTCTCTCTCTCTCTCTCTCTCTCTCTCTCTCTCTCTCTCTCTCTCTCTCTCTCTCTCTCTCTCTCTCTCTCTCTCTCTCTCTCTCTCTCTCTCTCTCTCTCTCTCTCTCTCTCTCTCTCTCTCTCTCTCTCTCTCTCTCTCTCTCTCTCTCTCTCTCTCTCTCTCTCTCTCTCTCTCTCTCTCTCTCCCCTCTCTCTCTCTCTCTCTCTCTCTCTCTCTCTCTCTCTCTCTCTCTCTCTCTCTCTCTCTCTCTCTCTCTCTCTCTCTCTTCCTCTTAGATATTCTCTTGTTCTCATTTTCTACATGATGACGCGTTGTGGCGAAATTGATAGTATTACAATATCATGTCACATACATTGTCAGTTGTCAGAAAGGACTAGATCTAGATACACAATAATTGCACATCATTTAAGTCAACAATGGGTTCAGTCACCGTTGCACACGTCTTTGCCCTTGTCATTTTTTTTGTAATTCCCCATTTGTCCTAAGTATATATAATATATATATATATATATATATATATAACGAAGCATAACTTATAATCACAAATTCAATTCCCCACTATGTCTTTACAAGACTGAAAAGATGTTTGGAATATAAACTATAATAATATGACTGAAAGTTGACTTTATCGTTGTTCTATTACTATGTCATCATCGAGGCATTCGGTTGTGCCATGGAGGAGACAGCGGTCCAGACGGTGGGCTTTAGAGTTGAAACCAAGAATAATTGTCTTCAAATCTTCCGTTGACACCTGAGGTGGAGTTGACCAAGAGATATTTCAATCTGGGGACTAGAATGATGATAGTCGGACATATCGGATGTACTGAATGAAAAGTATGATTGGTATTAGATATAGAATCTAAATATACATCGTAATCTATAAATAATTCTGAGGTTCCTTGTGGGTTTTTTATCATGTAAGGTCTCTATCTAAGCGTCTCTACTCTTTACAACACTGTTGATCTTGATGGCCGACATCAATGTGTGTCGTCGTCACAGAATATGTTGACACAAGACGGAGACAACACGGCTCCAACTCCCCAACTCCTCACCCAGACAGTGACAGACAGTCAATATTGCATAAGTTTAGCCGCCAGGAAACTGTCCATTGTTATCCAATGTGTTATGTTAGGGATGTCCACCTATAGAGAAAAATCTCTGTAACGTTGAACAGTGTCGCTCACCAAAGGTTTTGATTTGATTTGATTTACCCACATCCACAAATAAGGTGATCTCGGGGTTTTTGGTAGGCTTTTCAATTTTTTCCGCACTGTCCTGTAAACAGTCAAGGGATCTTTCACGTGCACAGTGTTAGTATCCGAACACGGGACCTCCTTTTTATCGTCTGTATCCTATGAATACGTGTCGATCCAATAGACCAATTTGCTCGAAAAAAACTCCGAGTACATTTTTCAACCATTGGCGGGATTCGAACCCACTTACCTTTTGGTTGAGAGGGTGACACCTTCCCTCTGGACTACCGAGTCCCCGGTCACTAAAGGAGATTGTTTATAAGTTGCATTGACATTTGATTACATTCTCCAACTTTATTAGGCGGTGATCTCAGGGGGACATTAGAAGAAACAGCAAGATGATGTACAGTAGGATTAATTATAATGTGACAAAGCAAAAGCATAGCAGAAGTCCTTACTATTTGGACCGTCAACCACACACCACCAACGAGTTTTTTTTTATGTATTTGATTTGATTTGCCCACATCTACAATTAAGGTAATCTCGAGGAATGTTGGTAGGATTTGTTTAAATTTCACCCCTTGACAGTCCTTTGACATGACGCATTGCCTCACTCTGTCAGTTTCTATCTCCATGCCGAAAAGAGTAGAAAGGAAAGAAAAGTAATACGAGGTTAAAGCACTATGAACAGGTGATGCTCAAATGTTAACCTAGATTTAGCTTTGCAAGATAACTAAGAAACAATTTCCCTTTGAGACAAGGCAATACTGGCTGAATCGCTAAGCAAGGAGCATCAATATTGACGCTTCATAACTCACAACCCGTACTGACATCCTAAAAGATTGCTTGGAGAAGGTTGTTAAACGACAACAAGTGACTTCCATCAATAAAGACAGAACAAAAACATGATGTTTCGGGTAGATCTATAACCACAAATGGTTTTGGATGAAAGTGACAGAAGGTGGGGCTGAAATGGAGACACGAAAACACAATTTCTCATAGCGTTATAACTATATTTATTTATTCCATCTTAGATCCAAGAGTAATAAGAACACACAATGACCGAAAAATGTCAGATTTGTCTAGTGATCATGTTTACTGTATCCAACCTGAGTACAACAAAATCAATGATTTGTCTTATAATGCGTAAGTGATATGTATACATTACATTACATGTATTCTTATATTATATGAACACGTCTAAATTATGGATGTTAAATGACATACAGATGGAAAAGGGTTGCAATATTCTACAGTCTCGTTGACTGACATTATTTGAATTTCATCGTTTTACCATTCCACAGAACATGAGTTTCTAGTATAATGTAACGTTCCATCAAGGCACTTACGGTTCATAGAACCGGAGCACATCCAGGTCTCTTTAACGTCAATTGTGTGATAATAATCACCTCTGTGACAGCACAATAGTAAGAGGCAGATTTTTACTCCCAATCTGGTGTTGGTACCCATTGGCACGTTGGCCGAGAGGGGAAATGCGTGTCAAGTTTCTTTCCTAAGGAACACAACGTCGAACTTTGCATTGCCAAGACATCGGAAGGTAGAATGGGAACTGATAATGAAAGAAAGAAGCCAGGATCTCATGATCCCAAGTACGGCAAGCTAACCTCTAGGACATCGATGAAACCGAGTAGACTAGGACCAGGTGATGGAAATGGATAGGAAATAAAATTAACGCTCCGTAGGAACAAAGACAATACAAATACACAAATGAATGACAGAAGAAAAAAAACAACCCCAAGTGGGTGGGTGGCGAGTGTTGCAGGTAGGTTCCACTTCTTTCCTTTTACTCCTTCACTCTCACATCTCTTTCACCTTGCCGTTTCCTCTTGATTCACTTTGAGAACACAGCATATGGTTGACGGGGTAGTTTTCAATGAAACAAAGGAAAAACACCCTTGAGCATCGATAGAATGGTACCTGCGACCTCAGTGTCCCCCCTTGTCCAAGTAGGTGGATTGACACCAAGTCCCATCATGAGACGGACGACAAACAGGAGGTCTCATGTACAGATCACAAAACTATGTGCACGTTAAAGATTCTTTGGCTGTATACAGGGCAGTAGAGGCAACAATATAGCAAATCTTTCCAAAAAAACCCCGAGATCACTTTAATTGTGGACGTGGGTAAATCAAATCAAAGCACGACTCAACCTTTAGCTTTAACATTAAAAGGGGGAAGGGGAGAGGAGGGGGTGCAGAGACTTCTATTGTTTGTGTCGCGCCATGCCGATGAACGGGGTTTGTTTCCAATCTGGTATACGTACTATATTTGTGTGACCGCAACCAGGAATTGAGTAGGTTAGCCTTCAGGCGAGTGTCCCCATATGGACTACAACACCGATAACACGATGACATTACCGACATCAGTTTTACCTACACGGAGGAGGGACGTCACCCAAACAACACATGGCTGTAGACAATAGAAACACGTGTCAAAATATTTTCATGGGGAGGCGATGGGTGCCGCCAACATCCAACTGCTGGTGGGTTTTACTCCTTTCCTTTCATTTGGCTTCCACCTTGCTGTTTCCTCTAAATTCAAACTACATAATGTTATTGTGGTTTGATCATCACCGCATATATTTATTAAATATAATATATAGCGAATGAAATTACATTGAATGATATTAAATTAAAGCCCCATAGGAACAAAGATGAGACAAATACAACCAATAGATCAAAATTAAATCTTGCTCCCCCCATTGGGAACGAGCTAACTAGACTTTGGACATGCCCCTTGCCTCACAGTTTGTCTTTATAATATATAGTAGACACGGTAGACCTACATTCCAATGAAACAAACAAACCAACACGGGGGTCAGACGTTCAATTAGAAATTGTTGGCCATATAATATATTTTCAGTTTAATACATTGTAGGCTCTCTCTCTCTCTCTCTCTCTCTCTCTCTCTCTCTCTCTCTCTCTCTCTCTCTCTCTCTCTCTCTCTCTCTCTCTCTCTCTCTCTCTCTCTCTCTCTCTCTCTCTCTCTCTCTCTCTCTCTCTCTCTCTCTCTCTCTCTCTCTCTCTCTCTCTCTCTCTCTCTCTCTCTCTCTCTCTCTCTCTCTCTCTCTCTCTCTCTCTCTCTCTCTCTCTCTCTCTCTCTCTCTCTCTCTCTCTCTCTCTCTCTCTCTCTCTCTCTCTTGATAAACTAGTCTCGTGTTTGTTTCAGGTCTCTGATCATCTGTCTCTCTCGTTTCTCCCGGTACGATGAAATGGGGGTTCCGTGTGCAGATTACAACACTCTCCATCACATTAAAGATCCCTTGGCTGTTTACATGGAGCTCCGTTCAAAATCTAAAATTCTACCAAAATCTCCGAGATCACTTTAGTTTTGGATGAGGGTAAAATTAAAATCAAATGCAGTATATCCCTACGGGGGTTCAACTTCCGGTCTCATGTTCTTGTTTATCGTCACTTTCGACATGGCGCCATGTTTGACACTGTCGGTGTTTGCCTTTATGCTGAAAAAAAAAAGAAAGAAAGAAAAGCAATACGAGGTTAAATCACTATAGCAAAATAACAAGGAAACAATTTCCCTCTGGGACAAGGCAATACTGGCTGAATCGCTAAGCAAAGAGCATCAATATTGACACTTCATGACTCACAACTCGTAGTGACATACTAAAAGATTGCCTGGAGAAGATTGCTAAACGACAGCAAGTTGTGACAACTACATCAATAAAGACAGAACAAACACATGCCGTTTTGGGTAGATCTATAACCCTTCGCCAGACAACAAACCAACATTCTCCATAGACTAAAAACAAAAGACACTACACAGTGTGATGTCAGAAGGAAAAACAGAAAAAGAAGAAGAAAGAGGGGGAAGGAGAGATGAGAAGAACCAAGACAGGGAAGACGGTGATAAGGAGGATGGGTATAATGGAAAAGGAGAAAGAAAAAGAAAGAAAAAAGGGACATGTATGGCTGGTAAGGAGAAGTCAAAGAGGAAAGATCGAAAATAGAGAAAACCAAAGAATAGGAGAATAAGGTCTAGATCTAGAATTAGAGATATTTACATGAGAAAATAGCCTGGAGAATTTCACTAATTTGAAGCTTGAAGTCGGTCGTTTTTCATGGATGAAGGGGAGGAATGAGAGGAGTTCGGACTGAGAGGAGAAAGGGAAACAAAAATTGTCATAGCATTAAAACTATATTAATGTCTTATTCATTCCATCTGTGATCTCATAGATTCAGTATCATCAATACGGATACAACATGTTAACCAATGAAATAAATGTTTACTTGTCTAATGACAGTGTTTACTGTATCTTTGATTACAACGAGATGAATTACTTTATATTATATAATATATTATTATCTCATATGAATACATTATGATATTATACTAACTTTATATCAACAGGTCTAAATAGATCTTAGAGCTGCATAACATACAGAAGGAAGAGGGTTGCCATTTTATTTTATTTTTTGCAGTCTCGTGAGTGGCCATTGCTTTACAATGTATTTTTTATCTGTTTATTGTTTCATAGAAAATGAATAGACTGGTAATAGTGTAATGAAAATTCCTTTTAGGTCCGTAGAGCGGAGCTTATCTCGTTTTTTTAAACGAAACATGTGGTGATAATCATCTCCTTGACAGGACGCTAGTCTGTCGCAGATTTTTACCCCCAAGGTGGTGCTGGTACCCATTTGCACGGGGTCGGAGGAGTGGGGGAAACGGGAATGCGTGTTAAGTATACTTCCTAAGTAACACAACGTCTGCCCCATTAGCATTGCTAAGATTAGAACCCAGAATCTCATGATCCCAAGTCCGGCAATCTAATCACTAGACCACCGACATCACCGAGTAGATTAAAAGAGAAATAAGAACATGCAATAATAGCAAAGTCCCGTAGAAACAAATGCAAGACAAATAAACAAACAAATGAACAGAAAAAGATCTTGTGGACGGTTGGTAGGTTCCACATCTTTCCTTTTGCTCTTTCACTTGTACATCTTTTTCACCTTACTGTTTCCTATTAATTCATTATGAGAACACCGCATATGATTGGTGGGGTAAATTTCAATGAAACAGAAGAAAAATGCCTTTGGGCATCAATAAGATCGTACTCGCGACCTCCGCGTCAACACACACCGTCTTGCCATGAAAAGATGGAATTCGATAGTCCAGAGGGAATGTATCAACCTCACAGCCTAAAGGTCGTAGGTTCCAGCCCCGCGGTGGTTGAAAAAAAAAGTTTCGAGTAAAATCTACAACCCCCCACCCCCCCCCCCATGTCCAGGTAGGTGGATCGACATCTGGTCCCATCGGAGACAGACGATCAAAAGAAGGTTCTGCTTGCAGATCACAATACTGTGTGCACGTTAAAGTTAAAGATACCTAGGTTGATTAAAGGGCAGTCTGGGCAAACCTAAAAACCGTACCAAAAACCCCAGAGATTCCCTTAAATGTGGGTAAAATCAAATGGAATCACATAGAAAGCCATGAAAGAAGAGCGCACAAAGATTCTATTGAAAACCACAAAAAAATTGTTTGTGTCTTTTCCTATGTATTGATCGTGATTTTGTTCCTAGGGGGCTTTGATATTATTTCATGTGCTTATTCACCACTTCCGACATGCCCCTTGCCTCACTGTTTGTCTTCACACCGAGTGATATGCAATTCTGTGGCAGATATTGTCAATCTATTTTTATTTTTTTTTAACGTTTGATTTACCCACATCCACAACCAAGGTGATCTCGGGGTTTTTTGGTAGGATTTTTTATTTTTCCCCGGACTGCCCTCTAAACAGTTAAGGGATCTTTACCGTGCACAGAGTGTTGTGATCGTCACGCAGGACCTCCTTTTCATCGCCCGTCTCCCTGGGACTAGGTGTCGATCCACCAGGGGGTGGGGGTGGGGAGTACAGAGTTTGCTCGAAAAAAATGTTTCAAACGTTGGCGGGGTTGGAACCCACTACCTTTTGGTTCAGACGCCGACACATTGCCTGAGTCCCCGACAATCTTGTACTTTTAACCACTCGTCTGAGATAATCTGTAAGACAAATTAAGTAAAATAATATTGCTTGGGTTTGTAGGAAGGATTTTATTTGTGACATCTTACAAACCACATCAGTTCACATTTCTTCCATTGATTAAATTATCTTTTCAGAGAGCCGTTTAGAAGAAAACAAATGTTGTTATTTTGCTGTCTCTACTTCAAGTCTTTTGGGGTCCGATATGAAATAAAATTTGAGTTCATCTACGTGCTTTGCCTTTAGTTTTGGAGAGGGGATAATAAAACAAAATACATTTCTCAGGTGTACGTAGTGTGTTGGTCTATTTGTGATTTCTTTATGCGATTGAGGAGAAATTCGAAGACCATAAATCTGTTCTTGCCCCCCCCCCCCCCCACCCATCTCACCGCACAAACACACACGAGCATTCATAAAACGATAAGAGCATCCTCATTAGGACTGTTATGGAAATTATAATAATAAGAAGAAGAAGAAAAAAGAAGAAGGAAGAACAAGAACAAAAACAAGAAGAACAAGAACAAGAACAAGAACAAAAACAAAAACAAGAACAAGAACAAAAACAAGAAGAACAAGAACAAAAACAAGAACAAGAACAAGAACAAGAACAAAAACAAGAACAAAAACAAGAACAAAAACAAGAAGAACAAAAACAAGAACAAAAACAAGAACAAAAGAAGAAGGAGAACAACAAGAGCAAGAAGAACAAGAACAAGAACAAAAACAAGAACAAAAAAACAAGAACAAGAAGAGGAAGAATCTTCTTTTGTTTTTAAGT
This sequence comes from Doris montereyensis, assembly GCA_037039925.1. NCBI lineage: Eukaryota > Metazoa > Mollusca > Gastropoda > Nudibranchia > Dorididae > Doris > Doris montereyensis. Next base: position 54,967 of record JAXRKP010000781.1, on the reverse strand, counting down.
AATCAGGGGAGCCGTAGTGTCTATATCCAATGCTTATTTTTGTGCCAAAGACTACAAATCTAGGTAGGGCTTAAGTTTAAAAGTTGTCATTATAACACCCCTTCCGGGCCTTTTCCCATTGCGTTCTACGTTAAACACAAGTGGTCAATGATTATCCATAAAATGACGTGTAGACATCACTTTTCCCATTGCGTTCTACGTTAAACACAAGTAGTCAATATTATCCATAAAATGACGTGTAGACATCACTTTTCCCATTGCGTTCTACGTTAAACACAAATAGTCAATACTTATCCATAAAATGACTTGGTGACATCACTGTTACCTGATTTGCATAGTTATTAACGCCTTACCTTGACATTGAAAGTCAAATGAAGAGTTCATGGGACTACATTTTCATCTCGATCAACACAGTATCTTGATCGAAAATCTAAATTTAGATATCTAGATCTAAGATGTAGATGTAAACCTAAACCTAGATTATAGATCTAGTCTTCATAGGTCGTCATGCATCCACTAATTTAATCATAATCATATGGGTTTTGTTTTTTTTTTTGTTTTTTTTTTTTTTGGGGGGGAGAGTTTATCAGACTGAATTTTAATCCACTAGATCTAGAAAAATCTAATCGAAACCGAAACCAAGGCGTGCTACATTGGCGTATTCATTTTCATCTATTTGTTTACTGTTATGATCGTTGTTACGCAACTAGCAGCGTTTGTATGTCAAATGGAAGTCAAAGAGCTGTGGATTTCTTTTTCTTCTTTGGTGGTACCTTCGTTTGGTCCGTATGCTATTAATAATTTTATTTCTCTTCCTTTTGGTATAATAATATTATTAATACTACTATTACAACTACTACTACTACTACTACTACTACTACTACTACTACTACTACTACTACTACTACTACTACTACTACTACTACTACTACTACTACTACTACTACTACTACTACTACTACTACTACTACTACTACTACTACTACTACTACTACTACTACTACTACTACTACTACTACTACTACTACTACTACTACTACTACTACTACTACTAATACTACTACTACTACTACTACTACTACTACTACTACTACTACTACTACTACTACTACTACTACTACTACTACTACTACTACTTCTACTACTACTACTCTACTACCACTACTACTCTTTTCTCTTCTCTCTCTCTCTCTCTCTCTCTCTCTCTCTCTCTCTCTCTCTCTCTCTCTCTCTCTCTCTCTCTCTCTCTCTCTCTCTCTCTCTCTCTCTCTCTCTCTCTCTCTCTCTCCTCTCTCTCTCTCTCTCTCTCTCCTCTCTCTCCTCTCTCTCTCTCTCTCTCTCTCTCTCTCTCTCTCTCTCTCTCTCTCTCTCTCTCTCTCTCTCTCTCTCTCTCTCTCTCTCTCTCTCTCTCTCTCTCTCTCTCTCTCTCTCTCTCTCTCTCTCTCTCTCTCTCTCTCTCTCTCTCTCTCTCTCTCTCTCTCTCTCTCTCTCTGCGTTGTAAAGTACATTTATGTTCCTCATCATAGTCGGATATCACTACTTAGCGTACCAGGAAAAGTGTATGCCAGAATTCTGGAAATGAGACTAAGGAAAAGAGTTGAGGATCAGATTGAAGAGCATCAGAGTGGATTTAGACCAGGAAGAAATGTACAAGACCACATATTTACAATAAGACAAATAATAGAAAATTTCCTTGAGAGAAACATTGACTTGCACCTGTGTTTTATTGACTTAGAAAAGGCATTTGACACTGGGAGGAGGGACAAACTATGGCATTCTTTAAAAGAATACAACGTAGAGCAAAATTTAATAGAATCCATTAAAAGTTTTTTTTACAATAAACCAACATGTGCAGTGAGAGTGGATGGAAACATATCTGAAGACTTTGATGTAGATGTAGGAGTAAGACAGGGTTGTATCCTAAGTCCTCTTTTGTTTATCATATTTATGGATTCAGTCGCAAAAGCATTTTCAAACATGAAGAAAATGAATGGAGGTATGTGGAAGCTCAAACCAGTGAATGTATTAATGCTTTCATTTGCTGATTAATTTTGTTCTGTTTGGAAAACAAGAAAGGGACTTACAGTTAAATCTCAACATAATGAATAATGAATTAAATAAAAGAGGAATGAGAGTAAATGCAAAGAAAACCAAAACAATGCTAGTAACTAGGGAAGCTAAAATACAAAATCTTAAATTAGGCAGGGAGAATTTAGAACAAGTTAAAAGCTGCAATTACTTAGGAGTAATGATTAACTCAGAGGGAAAACTAAGAGAAGAAATCAGCCAGAGAATCAAAAAGACAAGTGCAATATATAACCATCTAGGAAGGGCATTTGTAGCTAAACAAGAATTGTCAACAAAAACCAAAATGGCAGTATACAACACAGTTTATTGTCCAACTCTCCTCTATGGCAGTGAAACCTGGACCTTAGACAGTAGGGAATACAGTAAAGTGCAGGCAGCCGAAATGAAATATCTAAGAAGAGTAGTAGGGAGAGTATATAGGCATTATATCCAAAACCATTATCATTACGCATCTCCCTTGCGACAATAATTCTATGACGGCGTTGGACAGTTATGTAGAAGCTAAATCTAGGAAGATGTCGGAAGCCATACAATCCGGAGAATATAAATACAAACGCAAGGAAAACTCCCCCCCCCCCCCCTTCCCCCACAAAAAGAAGAATAACCACAAAGGAAACTCCCCCCCCCCTGCATTCCCACACTCTTGCACACACTCCATCTTTGACCTTTTTTGTTTTGTTTTGCGTACATTACGTTTCATCCTGCAGGCTGTACCGTGTAAAATCTACAAAGGTGTCTCTACTCCATACAACAAGGTTGACCTTGATGGCCGACATCAATGTGTGTCGTCGTCACAGAATATGTTGACACGCGACGGAGATAACGAGGCTCCAACTCCCCAACCAGACAATGACAGACAGACAATATTGCATAAATTTCACCACCAGGAATCTGTCCATTGTTATTCAATCTGTTATGTTAGTGATTTCCACATATAGAGAAAAATCTCGGTAACGTTGAACAGTATCGGTCACCAAAGGTTTTGATTTGATTTGAATTGCCCACATCCACAACTAAGGTGATCTCAGGATTTTTGGTAGGATATTCAATTTTGTCCGGACTGCCCTGCAAAACATCTAAGGTGTGTTTTACGTGCACAGAGTGTTGTGATGTGCACACGTGGCTTCCTTTTTATCGTCTAATGTCTGAATCGCTAAGCAAGGAGCATCAATATTGACATTTCATGACTCACAACCCGTAGTGACATCCTAAAAGATTGCCTGGAGAAGGCTGCTAAATGACAACAAATGACAACTACATCAATAAAGACAGAACAAAAACATGATGTTTCGCGTAGATCTATAACCCTTTGTCAGACAACAAAACCAGAAATCCCTATACATTTATATATACAGGCATCCCATAGTATGATGTCAGAAGGAAAAACAGAGAGAAGAAGAGAGAGGGGGCAGGTAGAGTGGAGAAGAACCAAGAAAAGGAACACGGGGACAATAAGAATGAGCATAAAAGGAATGAAAAGAAAAAGAACGAGAGAAGGAAAAAAGAGGGGAACTGGTGCTGGATAGGAGAAGTAACAGGATAAAGAGCAAGAAAGAGAAGGCCGGAGAATAGGAGAATAAGTAAGGTCTAGATCTAGAAGCAGAAATATTTTCTGGAGAACATTACGTACATTTCACTAATTTCTTCAAGGGTGAAGCGATGTTGGATGAGAGTGACAGAAGGTGGGCACGAAAACACAATTTCTCATAGCGTTATAACTATATTTATTTATTCCATCTAATATCCAAGACCATTAAGAACACACAATGACCGAAAAATGTCAGATTTGTCTAGTGATCATGTTTACTGTATCCAACCTGAGTACGACAAAATCAATGATTTGTCTTATAATGCGTAAGTGATATGTATACATTACATTACATGTATTCTTATATTATATGAACACGTCTAAATTATGGATGTTAAATGACATACAGATGGAAAAGGGTTGCAATATTCTACAATTTCTTTTGCTGACAATATTTGAATTTCATCGTTTTACCATTCCACAGAACAGGAGTATTCTAGTATAATGTAACGTTCCTTCAAGACCCTTACTGTTCATAGAAGCCGAAGCACATCCGGTTTCTTAATTGAAATGTGATAATAATCACCTCTGTGACAGCACAATAGTAAGAGGCAGATTTTTACTCCCAATCTGGTGCTGGTACCCATTGGCACGTTGGCCGAGAGGGGAAATGCGTGTCAAGTGTCTTTCCCAAGGAACACGTCGAACTTTGCATTGCCAAGACACCGGAAGGTAGAATGGGAACTGATAATGAAAGAAAGAAGTAAGGATCTCATGATCCCAAGTACGGCAAGCTAACCTCTAGGACATCGATGAAACCGAGTAGACTAGGACCAGGGGATGGAAATGGATAGTGAATGAAATTAACGCTCCGTAGGGAACAAAGACAATACAAATACACAAATGAACAGACAGAAGAAAAAAACCAACCCCAAGTGGGTGGGTGGCGAGTGTTGCAGGTAGGTTCCACTTCTTTCCTTTTACTCCTTCACTCTCACATCTCTTTCACCTTGCCGTTTCATCTTGATTCACTTTGAGAACACAGCATATGGTTGACGGGGTAGTTTTCAATGAAACAAAAGAAAAACATCTTTGGGCATCAATAGAATGGTACCTGCGACCTCAGTGTCGGCACCCATCGTCTCGCCTTGAAAATATTCATGGGATTCGGTAGTCCAGACGCAAGGTGTCAGCCTCTCAACAAGAAGGTCTTGGGTTCAACCCACCTGGTCTAGGTAGGTGGAGCAACACAGTCCCATCGGTGACGGAACGATAAAACAAGGTCCTGTGCAAATCACAATACTCTGTGCATGTTAAAGATCCCTTGGCTGATTAGAGGACAGACTGGGCAAAATCAAAAATCCTACCAAAACCACAGAGATTACTTTAGATGTGGGTAAAATCAAATCAAATCACACCAACAGCCATGAAAAGAGATCGCACAGAGATTCTATTGAATACCATTGTTTTTCTGTCTATTTCTTTGTATATTATTATTATCTTGGTTTTGTTCCTATGGGGTTTAAATATTATTTCATGATCTTATTCACCACTGTGTACATGCCCCATTGCCTCACTGTTTGTCTTTACACCGAGTAAACTGTAGTTCTGTTACAAAATTTGCCAATCTTTTAACCCTTGTCTGAAAGAATTGGTAAGACAATTTAAATAAAATACAATGTCATATTCTATTCCTCGAACTATTTGGGTTTGTAGAGAGGTTTTCATCCATGCTACCTTACAAACGACATCTGATCAGATTTCGTCCATTGATTAAACTATGTTTTCAGAGAGTCCTTAAGAAAAAGAAAAATAATTGTTTTAAATAAAAGGATAAAGATGGATTTATAGTCCGTGTCCCCGAACAAGTGCAGGCTCACCTACTGTGCATCATTTATCCCCCGCAGGCCATTTCATTCAACTACCGAGGGAGCATACAGTGAACATTCATGTTAGGTGCTTCGTACTAACACTCTGATAAGATTTTTCTCTACCGTTATTGAGGCCGTGTAGTGATATCGAATTAGAAGACGATTGAGGCCGCGTATTGATATTGAATTAGAGGCCGATTGAGGCGTAGTGATATGGAATTAGAGGACGATTGAGGCCGCGTAGTGATATCGAATAAGAGGACAATTGAGGCCGCGCAGTGATATCGAATTAGAGGACGATTGAGGCCGCGTTGTGATATCGAATTAGAGGACGATTGAGACAGCGTAGTGATATCAAATTAGAGGACGATTGAGGTCACTTAGTGATATCGAATTAGATGACGTTTGAGGCCGCGTAGGGATATCGAATTAGAGGACGATTCAAGCCGCGTAGTGATATTAAATTAGAGGCCAATTGAGGCGTAGCGATATGGAATACAAAAAAAAAAGACCAAAAAAAAGGAAAAGAGGACGAAATACAAGAAAAGAAGACCAAGAAGAACAAAGACAAAATAGAACACGAAAGACAAAAAACAAGAACAAGGACAAAAAAGAAGACCAAACACAAGAAAAGAAGACCAAAGACAAGAAAAAAGACCAAAAGACAAGAAAAGACCAAAAAAGGGAAAAAAGAAGACCAAAACAAAAAAAGAAGACCAAATACAAAAAAGACAAAAGCAAAGAAGAAAAAAGAAGACCAAAGATAAAAAAGACCAAAGACAAAAAAAAACAAAAAAGACCAAGACAACAAAAAGACCAAGAAAAAGACCAAGACAAAAAAGAAGACGAAAAAAGAAAAAAAAGACCAAAGACAAAAAAAGAAGACAAAAGAGGACAAAAGAAAAAAAGAAGACCAAAACAACAAAAAGACCAAAAAAAGACAAAGAAAAGAAGACCAAAGATACCAAATACAAAAAAAGACCAAAGACAAGAAAAGACGAAAGACAAAAAAGAAGACCAAAAAAATACCAAAAGACAAAAAAGACCAAAGACAAAAAAAGACCCAAGACAAGAAAAAGAAGACCAAAACAAAAAAAGACCAAAGACAAAAAAGACCAAAACAAAAACAAAAAAAGACCAAGACCAAAGAAAAAAGACCACAAACAAGAAAAAAGACCAAACACAAGAAAAGAAGACCAAAGACAAGAAAAAGACCAAGACAAGAAAAAAGACCAAAAAAACAGAAAAGAAGACTAAATACAAAAAAAGAAGACCAACGACAAAAAAGAAGAACAAAGACAAAATAGAAACGAAAGACAAAAACAAGAAGAAAGACAAGAAAAGAAGACCAAACACAAGAAAAGAAGACCAAAGACAAGCAGAGAAAGACAAAAAAAGAAAAAAGGAAGACCAAAGACAAGAAAAGAAGACCAGAGACAAAGAAAGAAGACCAAAGACCGAAAAAAAGACCAAAGACAAAAAAAGAAGAAAAAGACAAGAAAAGAAGACCCAAGACAAGAAAAGAAGACCAAAGCCAAGAAAAGAAGACAAGAAGAAAATATCAAAGACAGGAAAAGAAGACCAAAGACAAGAAAAGAATACTAAAGACAAAAAAAAGAAACCAAAGACAAAAAAGAAGACCAAAGAAAATCAAACCAGAGGCAATAAAAAGATCAAAAGACAAAAAAGACAAAAAAGAAGACCAATAACAAGAAAAGAAGACCAAGGACAAGAACATACACCAAAGACAGAAAAGAAGACCAAAGACAAGAAAAGAAGACCAAAGACAAAAAAGACCAAGACAAAACAGAAGACCAAAGACAAGAAAAGAAGACTACCAACAGGAAAAGAAGACTGAAAGAACAAACGAAAACACCAAAGATAATAAAATAAGACCAAAGACAAGAGAAGAACAGAAGACAGGAAGAGAAAATCAAGGACTGAAAAAGAAGAAGAAAGAGAAAAAAGGACCAAAGACTAAAAAAAGACAAATGACAAAAAACAAGACCAAAGACATAAAAAAGAAAAAAAAACAAGACCAAAGACAAAAAAAAGACCAAAGAAAAAAAGAAAACCAAAGACGAAAGAAAAAAGACAAAAGGAGACAAGACAAAAAAAGACGAAAGACGGAAAAGAAGATCAAAGACAAAAAAAAGAAGACCAAAGAAAAAAAGACCAAACAAAAAAAAAAGACCAAAGACAAGACCAAAGACAAAAAGAAGACCAAAGGCAAAAAAAGAAGACCAAAGAACAAGAAAAAGAAGACCAAAGACAAAAAACAAGACCAAAACACAAAAGAAGATCAAGACAAAAGACAAGACAAAAAAGAAGATCACGACAAGAAAAAAGACGTCAAGACAAGAAAAGAAGACCACAAGACCAAGAAAAAAAGACCAAACAACAAGAAAAAAGACCAAAGACAACAAGCAAAGACCAAGAAAAAAAAGAAGACCAAAACAAGAAAAGAAGAACAAATACAAAAAAGACCAAAGACAAGAAAAGAAGACGAAAGACGAAAAGAAGACCAAAGACAAAAAAGAACAAAATCAAGAAGACCAAAGTCAAGAAAAGAAGACCAAATACAAAAAAGGATCAAGACAAAAGACTGGAAAAACCAAGACAAGAAAAGAAGACGACAAAGAAAAAAAGACCAAACACAAGAAAAAAAGACCAAAAGACAAGAAAAGACCAAGACACAAAAAAGAAGACCAAAAAAAGAAAAGAAGACCAAATACACGAAAAGAAGACCAACGACAAAAAAGAAGAATAAAAGACAAAATAGAAGACGAAATACAAAAAACAAGAACAAAGACAAGAAAAGAAGACCATTTTTAAAAAAAGGTACTAGATATGTCTGGTGGGTACTACTTTGCGTATTGATATGTTTTGAAAAGAAAAGAAGACCAAACAAGAAAAGAATTCCAAACACAAGAAAAGAAGACCAAACACAAGAAAAGAAGACCAAAGACAAAAAAAGAAGACCAAAAACAAAATATGTCTGGTAGGTACAACGTTGTTATGTCTGGTAGGTACTACTTTATGAAGGTACTAAAATTTTTATTATCTGGTAGGTACTACTTTGACTAGGTAGGTAGCGATATGTCTTGACAAGAAAAGAAGACCAAACACATGAACCGAAGACCAAAGACAAAAAAGAAGATCAATAACAAGAAAACAAGACCAATAACAAGAAAACAAGACCAAGGAGAAGAAAATACACCAAAGACGGAAAAGAAGATCAAAGACAAGAAAATAAGACCAAAGACAAAAAAACCAAGACACAAAAGAAGACCAAAGACAAAAAGAAGACCAAAGACAATAAAAGAAGACCAAAGGCAAAAAAAGAAGACCAAAGAACAGACGAAAACACCAAAGATAATAAAACAAGACCAAAGACAAGAAAAGAAAGACAAAAAAGACAAAAAAGAAAGACCAAAACAAGACCGAATAACAAGAAAACAAGACCAAGGACAAGAAAATACACCAAAGACGGAAAAAAGATCAAAGACAAGAAAATAAGTCCAAAGAGAAAAAAGACCAAGACACAAAAGAAGACCAAAGACAAAAAGAAGACAAAAGACAAGACAAGAAGACCAAAGGCAAAAAAGAAGACCAAAGAACAGACGAAAAGACCAAAGATGTAAAGAGGAAAAACGGGAAGAAAATCAAAGACTGGAAAAGAAGAAGAAAAAAAAAAAGATAAAAAAAAAAAGAAGACCAAAGAGAAAAAAAGAAGACCAAAAGACAAAAAACAAGACCGATGAAAAAAAGACCAAAGACAAAAAAAGACCAACGACAAAAAAGAAGACCAAAGTCGAACAGAAAAAGCAGACAAAAAAGAAGACCCAAGACATAATAGAAGACGAAAGACCAGACAAGAAGACCAAACAAGACCAAGGACAAGAAAATACACCAAAGACGGAAAAGAAGATCAAAGACAAGAAAATAAGACCATAGACAAAAAAGACCAAGACACAAAAGAAGACCAAAGACAAAAAAAGAAGACCAAAGACAAGAAAAGAACACAAAGGCAAAAGAGAAGACCAAAGAACAGACGAAAACGGTAAAGATAATAAAACAAGACCAAAGACAAAAGAAGAGGACCGAACACAGGAAGGTAAAATCAAAGACTGGAAAAGAAGAAGAAAGAAAAAAGACTAAAAACTAAAAAGAAGACCAATGACAAAAAACAAGACCAAAGACAAATAAGAAGACCGAAAGACATGAAACAAGACCAATGACAAAAAAAGATAGACAAACAAAAGACCAATGACAAAAAACACAAAATAAAGAAGACCAAAGACAAGAAAGGTAATACCAAATACAAAAAAAGATCACGACAACAAAAAAGACCCAAGACAAGAAAAGAAGATATCAAACAAGAACAAAAGACCAAAACAAGAAAAGAAGACCAAAGACAAGCAAAGAGCAACACAAAAAAAGAAGACCAAAAACGAGAAATAAGAAGAACAAAACAAAAAAATCAAAGACAAGAAAAGAAGACCAAAAGAAAAAAAAGATCACGACAAAAAAAAGACCCAAGACAAGAAAAGAAGACCACAAACAAGAACAAAAGACCAAACACAAGAAAAGAAGACCAAAGACAAGAAAAGACCAAGACAAAAAAGAAGACCAAAGAAAAGAAGAAGACCAAATACACGAAAAAAAGACCAACAACAAAAAAGAAGAACAAAGACAAAATAGAAGACGAAAGACAAAAACAAGAACAAAGACAAGAAAAGAAGACCTTTTTATGTCTTTAGGTCTACTTTTTTTGTCTTTGGTCTTCTTTTCTGTCTATTGATGTATTGAAAAGTCTTGAAGTCTTCTTTTCTTGACCAAATTTAGTCTTCTGTCTGTTTTGTCTTTTTTTACGGTCTTGGTCTTTTTATGTTTGGTCTTCTTTATGTTCTTTTTGCTTGTTTGTTTTTTTCTTGTCTTGTGGTTTTTCTTGTCTTGGGTTTTCTTTTTGGTCTTTTGTCTACTTTTTTTGTCTTTCTTCTACTTTTTTGTCTTTCGTCTACTTTTTGTCTTTAGTCTTCTTTGTCTGTTTTATGTCTCTTTAGGTCTTTACTTTTGTCTTTGGTCTTAGGTTTTCTTGTGTTTGGTCTGGTAGCTACTTGTCTTTCTTCTTGTTTTTGTCTTTCGTCTTGTTTTGTCTTTGTTCTTCTTTTTTGTCGTTGGTCTTCTTTTTGTATTTAGTCTTTTTTGTCTGTTTAAAGAGTCCTTCTTTTCTGTCTTGGTTTTTCTGTGTTTGGTCTTCTTTTCTTGTGTTGGTCTTGTATTTCTTGTTTGTGGTCTTTTGGTCTTGGGTTTTTTGTTGTTGTCTTGGTAGGTAGTCTTCTTTCTTTTCAGGTGGTCTTTTTTATCTTTGGTCTATTTTTTGTTTGCTCCTCTTTTCTTGTTTTCTAGGTGTCTGTGATAGGATATTTTTGTATTTGGTCTTCTTTTTTGTTTTTTCGTCTTCTTTTTTGTCTTTGTCTTTTCTTCTTTGGTCTTCTTTTCTTGTCTTGGGTCTTTTTTTGTTGTCTTGGTCTTTTTTTTGTCTATGGTTTTTTTTTTGAGGTCTTCTTTTTGTCTTTGAATTCTTTCTTGTCTTTGGTATTCTTTTTTGTATTAGAGTGTTCTTTTTCGTTTTTTCGTCTTCTTTTCTTGTTTGCGATTTTTTTAGTGATTTCGAATTTTGGTCTTTTTTCTTTTGTTTGGTCTCATTTTGTGGACTTTGGTCTTCTTTTCTTGTATTTAGTCTTCTTTGTTTGTTTTTTGGTCTTCTTTTCTGTCTTCGTCTTTTCTTGTCTTTGGTCTTCTTTTCTTGTCTTTGGTCTTCTTTTTCTTGTTTGGGGTCTTTTCTTGTCTTGGGTCTTTTTTTGTTGTTTTGGTCTTTCTTGTCTTTGGTCTTCTTTTTTGTGGTCTTTTTTATCTTTGGTCTTCTTTTTTTCGTTTTGGTCTCTTTTGATATTTTTTGTATTTGGTCTTCTTTTTTCGTTTTTTCGTCTTCTTTTTTGTCTTGAGGTCTTTTCTTGTCTTTGGTGTCCTTTTTCTTGTCTTGGGTCTTTTTGTTGTCTTTTGTCTTTTATCTTTGGTCTTTTTTATCTTTTGGTCAATAAAAAAAGAAGAGAAAGACCGAAGAAAGGAAAAGAAAATCAAGGACAAAGAAAGAAAAGAAAGATAAAAAAGGACCAAAGCGAAAAAAGAAGACCAATGACAAAAAAAGACCAAAGAGAGAAAAAAAACAAAAGACAAAAAAAACCAAGACCAAAGACAAAAAAGCGAAGACAACAAAAGAAGACCAAAAAGACCAGACAAGAAGACCAAACACCAGGAATGAAGACTAAAGACAAGAAAAGACCAAGGCAAAAAAGAAAAGAAAAGAAGACAAAAATGAAGACAAAAAACAAAAATGACCAGAAACAAAGAAAAAGAAGACCAAAGACAAGAAAAGAAGACCAAAGACAAGAAAAGACCAAAGACAAAAAAGAAGACGAAGAAAAAAAAAAGTCCACGACAAAAAAAGACCAAAGACAAGAAAAGAAGACCAAACACGGAAAAGACCAAACACCAAAGAAGACCAAACACAAGAAAAGACCAAAGACAAGATAAAGAACAACCAAACAGCGAAAAGAAGACCAAAAACAAGATAAGTCCAGGTACTACTTCTTTAAGTCTGGTAGGTACTACTTTTTTACGTCTGGTAGGTACTATAAGAAATGTCTGGTAGGTACTACTTCTCTATGTCTGGTATACCAAACTTCTTTATGTCTGTTAGGTACAACTTCTTTATGTCAAGTAGGTACTACTTCTTTATAACTGGAAGGCACTACTTTTTCTGTCTTGTAGGAACTATTTCTTTATGTCTAGTGGGAACTATTCTTTATGTCCGGCAGGTACTATTTCATTATGTCGGGTAGGTACTATCTTTACGTCTCGTAGGTACTACTCTTTATGTCTTTTAGGTACTTTACTTTTTTATGTCTGGTAGGTACTTCTTCTTTATGTCTGGTAGGTACAACGTCCTTATGTCTGGTAGGTACAACAAACGTCCTTATGTCTGGTAGGTACTACTTCTTTATGTCTGGTAGGTACTACTCCTTTATGTTCGTTAGGAACTACTTCTTTATGTCTCGTATGTACTACTTCCTTAAAAGACGGTAGGTACTATTTCTTTATGTCGGGTAGGTACTACATCTTTACGTCTGGTAGGTACTACTTTTTTATGTCTGTTAGTACACTTTTCAAACACAAGGTAGGTACTACTTCTTTATGTTTGGTAGGTACAACGCCCTCATGTCTGGTAGGTACTACTTCTTTATGTCTGGTAGGTACTACTTTTTCTGTCTTGTAGGAACTATTTTTTATGCCTGGTAGGTAATATTTCTTTATGTCCGGTAGGTACTATTTCTTTGTGTCTCGTAGGTACTACTTCTTAACGTCTGGTAGGTACAACTATTTTATGTCTTGTAGGTACTACTTCTTTATGTTTCGTAGGTATTATTTCTTTATGCTGGTAGGTACTACTTCTTTATGTCTGATAGGTACTACTTTTGACATGTCTGGTAGGTACTACTTCTTTATGTCTGGTAATGATTCGGTATCAAATTAGAGGACGATTGAGGCCGCGTAGTGATATCGAATTAGAGGACGATTCAGGCCGCGTAGTGATATCGAATTAGAGAACGATTGAGGTCAAATAGTGATATCGAATTAGAGGACGATTGAGGCCGTGTAGTGATATCGAATTAGAGGATGACTGAGGCTGCGTAGTGATACAGACTTTAGGAGGACCAAGACAAAAATGATATCGAATAATAAGACGATTGAAGCTGCGTAGTGATATCCGAAAAGAGGACGATTGAAAACGCGTAGTGATATCGAATTCGAGGACGATTGAGGTCGGAATGATATCGAATTAGAGGACGATTGAGGTCGCGTAGTGATATCGAATTAGAGGACGATTGAGGTCGTAGTCTTGATTATCGAATTAGAGAACGATTGAGGTCCGTAGTAGTGATATCGAATTAGAAGACGATTGAGCCCGCGTAGTGATATCAAAGAATTAGAGGACGATTGAGGCCGCGTAGTGATATCGAATTAGAGGACGATTGAGGCCGCGTAGTGATATCGAATTAGAGGACGATTGAGGCCGCGTAGTGATATCAAATTAGAGGCCGACGATTCAGTGATATTGAATTAGAGAACGTTTGAGGCCGTGAGTCATATCGAATTAGAGGACGATTGAAGTCGTAGTGCTATCGAATTAGAGAACGATTGAGGCGTGTAGTGATATCGAATTAGAGGATGACTGAAGCTGCGTAGTGATATCAAATTAGAGGACGATTGAGGCCAATGATATCGAATTAGAGGATTGAAGACTGAGGTTCCAAAGATTGAGAAGATATCGAATTCGAGGACGAGTGAGGCGGAATGATATCGAATCAGAAGACGATTGAGGCCGCGTAGAGATCTTGAATTAGAGGGACCAATAGTGATATTGAATTAGAGGACGATTGAGGACAGTCGTATACCATTAAAGAACGATTGAGGCGTATGATATCGAATTAGAAGACGATTGAGGCCAGTGATATTGAATAGAGGACGATTCAGGCTCGACAGCAAAAGAGGACGATTGAGGCCGCGAAGATCCAAAGGACATTCGCTTAAGAATCCAGACAGGAAAATTGAGGAAAAGAACAAGAACGTTTGAGGCCGTGTAGTCATATCGAATTAGAGGACGATTGAGGTCACACCGAAGATTAGAGGACAGGTCAGTGATATCGAATGAGAGGACGATTGAGGCCGAAAAAAAGTGATAAAAAAGGACCAAAGCCGATTGAGGCGTATGCGTATGGAAGATTGAATCGCTCCATCGGTCCATCGCTCCATCGATCCAAATCGCTCCATCGTTCCAAAGACCAATCGCTCAATCGTTCCATCATCTTCTCCATCACTCAATTGCTCCAAGTAAACATCGCCCATCGTTCCATCGCCCATCGCTGCATTGTTCTTTCACTCCATTAGAGAACCATCGCTCCAATGACAAGTCATATCGTTCCATCAAAAGAAGACGATCCACTTTATCGCTGCATTGCTCCACCACTTAATCGGTAAAGGCTCCAAGGCCGCAATCTCCATCAGACCAATGCTCCATCGTTCCATCGTTCTATCCTCCAAAGACAAGAATTGCTCCATCGCTCGTATCGATCAATCGTTCCATTGCTCCATCGCTCCATCGCTCCATCGTTCCATTGCTCCATCGCTCCATCGTTCAATCGGTTTATCGCTCCATCGCTCAATCGTTCCAAGTCCCCTTCTCCATCACTCAATTGTTTCATCGAACATACATCGGCCAATCGTTCCATCGAGAAAAGAAGACCGGTTGTTCTCGAAGACCAAACAAAATTTTCAATCGCTGCAGAAGACCAATGCTCAAAGAAAAGCTCAAAAGACAAAAAATCACTCCATCAAAAACAAAACTCCAAGACAAGAAAATTGCTCCAAACAAGAAAAATCGGTAAAACACTCCATCGAAGACCATTGGTTTCATCGCTCCATCGCTCCAAAAAAGAAAAGAAGATCGCTCCAAGACTCCATTGCTCCAACGTTTCCATCGCTCAATAAAAGACAAAACGCTCTACCGAAATACATACGCTCCAAAGCTCCATCGTTCCATTGCGGTTTCAATCGCTCCATCGCTCAATTGTAATCGCTCCATCGATATGTTTTGAAAAGAAAAGAAGATCAATCGCAAGAATCGCTCTATCACTCCAAAGAAGACCAAACGTTCCAAAGAAGACCAAAGCAAAAATCGCTCCATCGCTCCATTCTGGTTGCTCCATCGCTCCATTGCTCCATCGCTCCATCGCTCAATTGCTCCATCGCTGGTCGGTAACCTTTTTATTATCTCCATCGCTTTGGAACCGCTCAATCACTCCATTGGTACTCCTTTTGTAGTCCATCCCTACATCGAAATCGAGACCAAACACATGAACAGAAGACCAAAGACTAAAAAAAAGAAGATCCATAACAAGAAAACAAGACCAATAACAAGAAAACAAGACCAAGGACAAGAAAACTCAAAGACGGAAAATCGCTCCAAAGACAAGAAAATCGCCCAAAGACAAAAAAGACCAAGTTCACAAAAGAAGACTCTACCCTTCATCGCTCCATTGACAATTAAAGAAGACCAATCGCTCCAAAGAAGACCAAAGAACATCGCTCCACCAAAGACAAGAAAACAAGACCAAAGACAAAAATCGAACAAAGACAAAAAAGAAGACCAATAACAAGACAACAAGACCAATAACTTAGAAAACAAGACCAAGACAAGAAAATACACCAAAGACGGACAAGGAGACCAAAGACAAAAGAAGAAAAAGACAAGAAAAAAGTCCAAAAGGCAAGAAAAGAAGACCAAAGAACAAAAAAAGACCAAAGACAAGAAAAGAAGACCAAGGAAAAAGAAAAGACCAAAGAACAGACGAAAACACCAAATACATTAAAAGAAAACCAAAGACAAAAGAAGAAGACCGAACACAGGAAGAGGAAAATCAAAGACTGGAAAAGAAGAAGAAAGAAAAAAATACCAAAAAAAACAAAAAGAAGACCAATGACAAAAACAAGACCAAAGACAAAAAAACAAGACCAAAAGACAAAAAACAAGACCAATGACAAAAAAAAGACCAAAGAAAAGACCAAAGACAAAAGACACAAAATAAAGAAGACCAAAGACTAGAAAAGAAGACCAAAGACAAAAAAAAAGACACGACAAAAAAAAAGAACAAAGACAAGAAAAGAAGACCAAAACAAGAACAAAGACCAAACACAAGAAAAGAAGACTAAAAACAAGAAAGAGCAAGACAAAAAAAAGACCAAAACAAGAAATAAGAAGAACAAATACAAAAAAATACCAAAGACAAGAAAAGAAGACCAAAGACTAAAAAAGAAGACTAATGACAAAAAAGACACAAAATAAAGAAGACCAAAGACAAGAAATGAAGACCAAATACACAAAAAGATCAAGACAAAAAAAAACCCAACACAAGAAAAGAAGACGACAAACAAGAAAAAAGACCAAACACAAGAAAAGAAGACCAAAGACAAGAAAAGACCATGATTGAAAAAAAGAAGACCAAAAAAGGTTTTAACACCAATTTGACGAAAAGAAGACCAACGACAAAAAAAGAAGTTCAGACAAAATAGAAGACGAAAGACAAAAACAAGAACAAAGACAAGAAAAGAAGACCATTTTTATGTTCAGGCAGCTTTTATGTCTGGTGGGTACTACTTGCGTATTGATATGTATTGAAAAGAAAAGAAGACCAAACAAAAGAAGAGAAGTCCAAACACAAGAAAGAAGACCAAACACAAGAAAAGAAGACCAAAGACAAAAAAGACGATCAAAAACAAGCTTTCTGCATCCGTTTTGAACGTCTTTAAACTGGTTTAGCTTTTGTTCCTGGTAACCGCGTTCAACCTTTTTTATGTCCGGTTTACTACTTTTTTTTTCTTGTAGGAACTATTTGTTTATGTCTGTTACGTACTCTTTTTATGTCTCGTAGGTAACCGCTTTCATACCGTACTATTTTTTTGTCTTGTAGGCACTATTTTTAACGTCTTTGAACTACTTTAAACCAGTTTCAACCGGTAGGTATTACTTCTTCACGTCTGGCAGATACTACATCTTTACGTCTGGTAGGTACTACTTTTTATGTGTGTTAGGTACTACTTTTTTATGTCTGGTAGGTACTACTTCCTTATATCTGGTAGGTACAACGTCCTTATGCCTGGTAGGTACTACTTCTTTATGCCTGGTAGGTACTACTTCTTTATGTCCGTTAGGTACTACTTCTTTATGTCTCGTAGGTACTACTTTTTATGTCTGGTAGGTTATACTTTTTCTGTCTTGTAGGAACTATTTCTTTATGCCTGGTGGGTACTATTTCTTTATGTCCGGTAGGTACTATTTCTTTGTGTCTGGTAGGTACTACTTTTTTCTGTCTTGTAGGAACTATTTCTTTATGTCTGGTGGGTACTACTTCTTTACGTCCGGTAGGTACCATTTCTTTATGTCTGGTAGGTACTACTTATTTACGTCTGGTAGGTACTACTTTTTTATGTCTGGTAGTTACTACTTCTTTATGTTTCGCAGGTATTATTTCTTTATGTCTGCTAGGTACGATTGAGGCCACGTAGTGATATCGAATTAGAGGACGATTGAGGTCACATAGTATATCGAATTAGAGGACGATTTAGTGATATGGAATAAGAGGACAATTGAGGCTTCTTTATCGAATTAGAGGACGATTGAGGCCGCGTTGTGATATCGAATTAGAGGACGATTGGAGGCCGCGTTGTGATATCGAATTAGAGGACGATTGAGGTCACGTAGTGATATCGAATTAGAGGACGTTTGAGGTCGCGTAGTAGGGATATCGAATTAGAGGACGATTCGATAGTCTGCAGAAGATATTGAATTAGAGAACGATTGAGGTCAAGATAGTGCTACTTGAAAGATGACGATTGAGGTTATAAAAGTATCGCATTAGAGGACGATTGAGGCCGCGTAGTGATATAGAATTAGAGGACGATTGAGGCCGCGTAGTGGATATCGAATTAGAGGCCGATTGAGGCGTAGTGATATGGAATTTGAGTCATCGCTCCATCGCTCCATCAGTCCATCGCTCCCATCGTTCCATCGCTCTATCGCTCCATCGGTCCATCACTCAATCGCTCAATCGTTCCATCGATCCCCTTCTCCATCCCTAACTCAATTGCTCCATTGCTCCATCGCTCCATCGGCCCATCGCTCATTGTTCTCTCCTCCATTAGTTGCTCGCTGCATCGTTCCTGGCTCAATGCTTGATCGCTCCATCGTTCCATCACTCCATCACACCATCACTCCATCGCTCCACCACTTCATCGCTCCTTTCACTCCACCATTCCATCCTAAAATCGCTCCATCGTTCCATCGCTCTCATCGCTCCATCGCTCCATCGATCCATCGCTCTATCGCTCCATCGCTCCATCGCTCCGTTCCTGCTCTTATCGCTCCATCGCTCTATCGCTCCATATCTCCATCATTTTATCGCTCAATCGCTCCATCGTTCCATCGTTCCATGCGCTCCACCGAGCCACTTGCTCAATCGCTCCATCGCTCCATCCATCGTTCCATTCCATCGCTCCATCGCTCAATCCGTCAATCGCTCCATTGCTCCATGGCTCCATCGCTCCTTTGCTACATTGCTCCATCGCTCCCTCACTCCATCGCTCCATCGCTTCCATCAGCTTTAAACTGTCGTAAATCACTTTAACGCTTTTCAATCGCTTGTTCGCTCCATTGCTCCATCGCTTTTTATCGCTCTTATCGCTCCATTGCCCCTTCATTTTAATCGCTCCATCCCTACATCGCTCCATCGCTCCATTGCTCCATCACTCTATCGCTTAATCGCTCAGCTTTTTATTGCTCCATCGCCCCCATTGCTCCATTAATCCATTTTTCCACCGCTTTTCACTTCCTACCGCTTTTTACTCCTCTACCGCTTCATCATTCCATTGCTTCCACCGCTCCATTTAACGCTTTCATCGCTCCATTGCTCCAGCTTTCTATCGCTTAATCGCTCCATCGTTGCTATCGCTCAATCGCTTCATTGCTAATCGTTACAGCTCCATCTTCATCACCGCTTTGCTCCATTTTAACCGCTTTTATCCATTGCTTCAACGATGATTGCTCCATCGCTCCGTCGCTTTTTATCGGTTCTAATCCCTGTTTCAATCGGTCTAAACTGCTTCATCGCTCCATTGCTCCATCGCTCAATCGCTCCATCGCTTTTATTGCCTCATCGTACCATCACTCCAACGCTCTACCGCTTCATCACTCCATTGCTCCATCGCTCCTACCCTTCCTACAGCTCCTACGTTTTGTCGTTCCATCCTACAGCTACATCGCTTACCGCTTTATCACTCAATCGCTTTTAATCGCTTTCAACTGATTTTAACAGCTTATTACTCATTTTAACATGGTTTGAACCGCTGTTTGACCGCATTAAACCGCTTAACCGCTTTTCAACCGCTTTTTCCGCTTCCTACCGCTTTTTACTGGCTTTTCACCGCTTCCTTCCTTCCTACAGCCTTCATACAGCTTCCTTACCTTTTCCTACCTTCCTACAACTTCATATCGCTCCATTGCTCTATCACTCAATCGCTAATCGCTCCATCGATCCATCGTTCCATCGCTCCATCGTTCCATCGATCCATTGCTCCACGGCTCCATCGCTCCATTGCCCCATCGTTTTGTCGCTCCATCCCTACATCGCTCCATCGTTCCGTCGCTCCATCGCTCCATTGTTCATCGTTACATCGCTCCATCGGTCCATCGCTCCATCGCTCCATCGCTCTAGCGCTCCATCGCTCAATCCCTCAATCGCTCCATCGCTTGAACGCTCCATCGCTCCATCGCTCAATTGCTCCATCGCTCCATCGTGCCATTGCTTCATCGATCCATTGCTCCATCACTCATTCGCTCCATCACTCCGCGCTCCATCGCTCCATCGTTCTTTCACTCAATCGCCCTACCGCTTTATCGCTCCACTCCATCCCTTCATCGCTCCACGCTGCATTGCTTCATCAGTCAATCGCTCCATCGCTCCATCGCTCAATTGCTCCATTGCCCATTGTTACATCGCTCAATCGCTCCATCGCTCCATCGCTCAATCACTCAATCGCTCTATCGCTCCATTGCTCCATTGCTCCATCGCTCCATTGCTCCATCGATGCATTGCTCCATCGCTCCATCGCTCCATCGCTCCATCACTCTATCGGTCTACTGGTTCATCGCTCCATTGCTCCATCGCTCCATCGCTCCATCGCTCCATCGCTCCAGCGCTCCATTGTGCTATCGTACCATCAGTCCAACGCTCTACCGCATCATCGCTCCATTGCTACATCGCTCTATCGCTCCATCGCTGCATTGCCCCATTGTTTTGTCGCTCCATTCCTACATCGCTCCATCGCTCCATTGCTCCATCACTCAACCACTAATCGCTCCGTCGCTCCATTGCTCAATCGCTCCAGTGCTCATCGTTACATCGCTCCATCGCTCCATCGCTCCCTCGCTCCATCGCTCCATCGCTCTATCACTCAATCGCTCCATCGCTCGATCGCTCCATCGCTCAATTCCTCAATCGCTCCATCGCTCCATCACTCCATCGCTCCAATGCCCCATTGTTTTGTCGCTCCATCCCTACATCACTCTATAGCTCCACTGCTCCATCACTCAATCGCTAATCCCTCCATTCCTCCATCGCTCCTTCGCTGCATCGGTCCATCGTTACATCGATCAATTGCTCAATCGCTCCATCGCTCCATTGCCCCATCGTTTTGTCGCTCTATCCCTACATCGCTCCATTGCTCCCTCGGTCCATCGCACAATTGCTCATCGTTGCATCGCTCCATCGCACCATCGCTCTAACGCTCCATCGCTCTATCGCTCCATCGCTCCATCGCTTGATCGCTCCATCGCTCCATCGCTCAATTGCTCCATCGCTCCATCGCTCTATTGCTCCATCGATCCATTGCTCCATCGGTCCATCGCTCCATCGCTCCATCACTCCATCGCTCCATCACTCCATCGCTCCACCGAATCATCGCTCCATTGCTCCAGCGCTCCATCGCTCCATCGCTCCATCGTTCTTTCACTTCATCGCCCTACCGCTTTATCGCTCCACTCCATCGTTCTTTCACTCCATTGCCCTACCGGTTTATCGCTCCACTCCATCCCTACATCGCTCCATCGCTCCATTGCTCCATCACTCAATCGCTTAATCGCTCCATCGCTCCATTGTTCAATCGCTCCATTGCCCATCGTTAAATCGCTCCATCGCTCCATCGCTCCATCGCTCCATCACTCGATCGCTCCATCACGCCATCGCTCCATTGCTCAATTGCTCCATCGCTCCATCGCTCCATTGCTCCACTGCTCCATCGATCCATTGCTCCATCGCTCCGTCGCTCCATCGCTCCATTACTCCATCGGTCTACCGCTTCATCGCTCCATTGCTCTACCGCTCCATCGCTCAATCGCTCAATCGCTCCATTAATCCATCGCTCCATCGCTCCATCGTTCAATAGCTCCATTGCCCATCGTTACATCTCTCCATCGCTCCATCGCTCCATCGCTCAATCGCTCCATCACTCCATCGCTCCATCGCTCAATTGCTCCATCGCTCCATCGCTCCATTGCTCCATTCCTCCGTCGCTCCATCGCTCCATCACTCCATCGGTCTACTGATTCATCGCTCCATTGCTCCATCGCTCCATCGCTTCATCGCTCCATCGCTCCATCGCTCCATCGCTCCATCGCTACAGTGCTCCGTCACTCAATCGCTAATCGCTCCGTCGTTCCATGGCTGCATCGCTCCATTGCTCATCGTTACATCGCTCCATTGCTCCATCGCTCCATCGCTCAATCGTTCCATCGCTTCATCGCTCCATCGCTTCATCGCTCCATCGACAATTGCTCCATCGATCCATTGCTCCATCGCTCAATCGCTCCATCGCTCCATTGCCCCATCGTTTTGTCACTACATCCCTACATCGTTCCATCGCTCCATTGCTCAATCACTCAATCGCTAATCGCTCCATCGCTCCATCGCTCAATTGCTCATCGTTACATCGCTGCATCGTTCCATCGTTCAATCGTTCCATCACTCCATCGCTGCATTGCTCCATCACTCGATAGCTCCATCGCAATATCGTTCCATCGCTCCATCACTCTACGTCTCCATCGTTCAATCATTCCATCGCACTTTCACTCAATCGTTTCAATATTTTTTCGCTCAATTGTTCCATCGTCCCACCGTTCTTTCGCTCCCATCTCTCCATCGCTCCATCGCTCAGTTGTTCCATCGCTCCATCAATCAATCGCTCCATTGCTCCATCGCTCCATCGCTCGATCACAACATCCCTCCATCACTCGATCGCTCAATCGCTCCATCACTCGATCGTTCCATCGCTCCATTGCTCTATTCCTCCATCGCTCCATTGCTCAATCGGTCCATCGCTCCATCCCTACAATGCTCAATTGCTCTATTGCTCCATCAGCAATCGCTCCATCGCTCCATGGCTTCCATCGCTCCTCTCCATCCTGCATCGCTCCGTCCCTCCATCGCTCCATCGCTCCCTCGCTCCATCGCTCATTCGATCCATCGCTCAATCGATCCATCGATCCATCGCTCCATCCCTTTATCGCTCCAGTGCTCAATCACTCCATCGCTCCATGCTCCAAGGCCCATCGCTCCCATCGCACCATCGATCCATCTCTCCATCACTCCATCGCTACGTCCTTCATCGCTTCATCGCTCCATTGCTCCAATCGCTCATTTCTCCATCGCTCCATTACTCAAACGCTCAATCGCTCCATCCCTCCATCACTCAATCGCTCCATCGCTCCACCTCTCCGCTCCATTGCTCCATCGCTCAATCGCTCTATCGCCAAATGGTTACATCGCTCAATCGCTCCGTCGCTCCATTCGCTCCATCGCTTCATCGCTCCATCGTTCAATCGCTCAATCGCTCCATAACGCCGTCGCTCCATCGATCAATCCTGGCTCGCTTCTTGTTGCATCAATCCAACGCCCCATCGCTCGATCGTTCCACCGTTCCATCGCTCTTTCCTGCATCGTTCAACCGTTCTTTCGCTCCATTGTTCAATCGCTTCCATCACTCCATCGCTGCATTGCTCCATCACTCGATAGCTCCATCGCTCCATCAACATATCGCTCCATCGCTCCATCCTCTATTTCTCCACCACTCCATTGCTCCATCGTTCCATCACTCCATGGCACTTTCACTCAATCGTTTCACCATTTTTTCGCTCAATTCGTTTCCATCGTCCCACCGTTCTTTCGCTCCATTGCTCCATCGTTCCATCGCTCCATCGCTCCATCGCTCCATTGTTCCATCGCTCCATCGCTCAATCGCTCCATCGCTCCTCCGTTCCATTGCTCCATCGCTCCATCGTTCGATCGCTCCATCGCTCCATCGCTCCACTGCTCCATCGCGCCAACGCTCCATCGATCCATCGCGGCATCGCTCCATCGGTCCATCAATCCATCAATCCGTCGATTCATCGATCCATCGCTCCGTCGCTTCATCGCTCCATCGCTCCATTGCTCGATTGTTGATCAGCAATCGCTCCAACGCTCCATTGCTCCATCGCTCCATCGCTCCGTCGCTCAGTTGCTCCATCGCTCCAGTGCTCATCGCTCCATCGCTCCATCGCTCCATCGCTCCATCGCTCCATCACTGCATCGCTCCATCGCCCCATCGTTCAATTGTTCCATCGCTCCATCGCTCCATTGCTCCATCGATCCATTGCTCCATCGCTCCATCGGTCCATCGCTCCATCGATCCATCGCTCTATCGCTCCATCGGTCCATCACTCAATCGCTCAATCGTTCCGTCGGTCCCCTTCTCCATCACTCAATTGCTCCATTACTCCATCTCTACATCGGCCCATCACTCCATCGGCCCATCGCTCCATTGTTCTTTCACTCCATTAGTTGCTCGCTGCATCGCTCCAATGCTTGATCACTCCATCGTTCCATCACTCCATCGCTCCACACCTTCATCTCTCCATTGCTCCACCACTTAATCGGTAAAATCGCTCCATCACTCCATTGCTCCATCGCTCAATCGCTCCATTGCTCTATCACTCCATCGCTCCATCGGTCCATCGCTCCATCACTCAATCGCTTAATCACTACATCGCTCCATCGCTACATTGCCCATCGTTACATCGCTCCATCGCTCTATCGCTCCATCGCTCCATCCCTCCATTGTTACTTGGCTCAATCGCTCCCTCGTTCCATCGCTCCATCGCTCCATCACTACATCGCTCCATCGCTCCATCGCTCAATCACTCCATTGCTCCATCGCTCCATTGCTCCATCACCCAATCGCTTAATCGCTCCATCGCTCCATCGCTTTATCGCTCCATTGTCCATCGTTACATCGCTCCATCGCTCCATCACTCCAGACAGTACAACGTCTTTATGTCTGGTAGGTACTACTTCTGTATGTCTGGTAGGTACTATTTCTTTATGTCCGGTAGGTACTACTTTTTTCTGTCTTGTAGGAACTATTTCTTTATGTCTGTTAGGTACTACTTCTTTATGTCTCGTAGGTACTACTTCTTTATGTCTGGTAGGTACTACTTTTTTCTGTCTTGTAGGAACTATTTCTTTATGTCTGGTGGGTACTACTTCTTTATGTCCGGTAGGTACTACTTCTTTACGTCTGGTAGATACTACTTTTTTATGCCTGGTATGTACTTTTTCTTGTCTTTGGTCTTCTTTTCTCGTCTTTGGTCTTTTTTCGTATTTGGTCCTATTTTTTCTTGTTTTTTATCCTTTTTTTTCTTGGTCTTTTCTTGTTTTTGGTGTTCTTTCCTGGTGTTTGGTCTTCTTGTCACGGTCTTTCGTCTTCTTATCTTGTCTTCGTTTTTTGTTTTGCCTTTCGTCTTTTATTTTTTGTCTTGTGTCTCCTTTTTGTCTGCTTTTCCTTTTCGTCTTTGGACTTCTTTTTAATCTCTTTGATCTTGTTTTTTTGTCATTGGTCTTCTTTTTGTCTTTGGTCCTTTTTTTTTTCTCTGTCTTTTGCTTTTTCAGTCCTTGATTTTCTCTTCCTGTCTTCGGTCTTCTTCTCTTGTCTTTGGTCTTATTTTATTATCTTTGGTGTTTTGGTTTGTTCTTTCGTCTTCTTTTCCTGTCTGTAGTCTTCTTTCCTTCTCTTTCGTCTTCTTTTTGTCTTGGTATTGTTTGTCTTTTGGTCTTCTTTTTGTCTTTGGTCTTCTTTTGTGTCTTTGGTCTTGTTTTTTGTCTTTGATCTTTCTTTTCTTCTTCTTTTCGTTGGTCTTTTTTTCTTGGTCTTTTCTTGTTTTTTTCTTTTTATTGTCTTTTTTTTTTGTCTTTAGGGGTTTTTTTCTTTGTATTCTTTTTTGGTCTTCTTTTCTTGTCTTTTTTGTTTTCTTGTCTTTGTGTTTTTCTCTGTTTGGTCTTCTTTTCTTTTTTGGTCTTCTTTTTTGTCTTGGTCTTTTGTCTTTGGTCTTCTTTTCTTGAGTCATTTTGTATTTGGTCTTCTTTTTTGTTTTTTTGTCGTCTTCTTTTTGTCTTGGTCTTGTTTTATTATCTTTGGTCTTTTTCTTTGTCTCTTTTTTTTTTTGTCTTCTTTTTTGCCTTTGGACTTTTTCTTCTTTTGTCATTTTGTATTTGGTCTTCTTTTTTGTTTTTTTGGTCTTCTTTTTTGTCTTGGTCGATTAAGCGATTGAGTTCTTTGGTCTTTTCTTGCGATGGACTTTTTTTCTTCTCTCTTTGGTCTTCTTCTTTTGTCTTTGGCTTTCTTTGTCTTGGTGGACGATTGGAGTGATGGAAAGATGGCGATGGAGCGATATAGCAATGGAGCGATGGAGCCATAGAGCGATTGGGCAATGGAGCGATAAAACGATTGGGCAATGGAGCGATTGATGAGATGGAGCCATGGAGCGATGGAGCGATGTAGGGATGGAGCGACTTTTTTTGTCTTGGTCTTGTTTTATTATCTTTGGTCTTTTCGTCTCTTCTTTGGAGCGATGGAGCAATGGTCTTCTTTTGGTCTTCTTCTTTGTCTTGGTGGAGCGAATGAAGCGATTGAGATGGAGCGATATAGCAATGGAGTGATGGTACAATGGGACAATTGGGCAATGGAGCGATGATTGAGTGATGGAGCAATGGAGCGATGTAGGGATGGAGCGACAAAATGATAAGGCAATAGACCGATGAAGCGGTAGAATGATGGAGCGATGGAGCGATGAAGCAGTAGACCGATGGAGTGATGGAGCGATGGATGACGGAGCGATGGAGCAATGGATCGATTGATCAATGGAGCGATGGAGCGATGGAGCAATTGAGCGATTGAGCGATTGAGTGATGCAGCGATGGAGCGATGGAGTGATGTAACGATGGGCAATGGAGCGATTGAGCGATGGAGCGATTAAGCGATTGAGTGATTGAGCAATGGAGCGATGGAGCGATGTAGGGATGGAGCGATAAAACGATGGGGCAATGGAGCGATGGAGCGATAGTGCGATGGAGCAATGGAGCGATTAAGCGGTAGAGCGTTGGAGTGATGGTACGATGGGGCAATGAAACGATGGGGCGATGGAACGATGGAGCAATGGAGCGAAGAAGCAGTAAACCGATGGGAGTGATGGAGCGATAGAGCGACGGAGCGATGGAGCAATGGATCGATGGAGCAATGGAGCGATGGAACGATGGAGCAATTGAGCGATGAAACGATGGAGCGATTGAGCGATGGAAAGGAGCGATTGAGCGATGGAGCGATGGAGCGATGTAACCATTGGGCGATGGAGCGATTGAACGATGGAGTGATTGAGCGATAGAGAGGTGGGGCGATGGAGTGATGGAGCGATTGAGCGATGGAGCGAGGGAGCGATGGATCCATGTAGCGATGGAGCAATGCAGCGATGGAGCGATGTAACGATGGGCAATAGAGCGATGGAGCGATTAAGTGATTGAGTAATGGAGTGATGTACCGATGGAGCGATGGAGCAATGGAGCGATGGAGCGATGGAACGATTGAGCGATCGAACGATTGAGCGATTCAGCGATGGAGCGATGGAGGGATGGAGCGATGGAGCGATGGAGTGATGGAGCGATTGAGCGATGGAGCGATGGAGCGATGGAGCGAGTGAGCAATGAAGCGATTGAGTGATTGAGCGATGCAGTGGTGGAGCAATTGAGCGATGAAGTGGTGAAGCGATGGAGTTATGGAACGATGGAGCGATCAAGTGTTGGAGCGATGCAGCGATAAATTAATGGAGTGAAAGAACAATGGAGCGATGGGCCGATGGAGCGATGGGCAGATGTAGCGATGGAGCAATGGAGCGATTGAGTGAAGGAGAAGGAGAGCGATGGAACGATTGAACGGTTGAGGGATGGACCGACGGAGTGATGGAGCGATGGATCGATGCAGCGATGGAGCGATGGAGCGATGGAGCGATGGCTCAAATTCCATATCACTACACCTCAATCGGCCTCTAATTTGATATCACTACGCGGCCTCATCGTCCTCTAATTCGATAGCACTATACATCAATCGTCCTCTAATTTGATATCACTACACGGCCTCAATCATCCTCTAATTCAATATCACTATCCCTCAATATGCCTCAAATTTGATATCACTACCCGGCCTAAACCGTCATCTAATTCGATATCACTACGCAGCCTCAATCGTCCTCTAATTCGATATCACTACGCGGCATCAATCGTTCTTTAATGGTATATGACTACGCGACCTCAATCGTCCTCTAATTTGATATCATTCCGCCTCAATCGTCCTCTAATTCGATATCACCACGCGGCCTCAATCGTCCTCTAATTCGATATCACTACGCGGCTTCAATCGTCCTATCATTCGATATCACCACGTCTCAATCGTCATCTAATTCGATATCACTACGCACCTCAGTCATCCTCTAATTCGATATCACTAAGCGGCCTGAATCGTCCCTCTAATTCGATATCACTATGTGACCTCAATCGTTCTCTAATTCGATATCGACTACGCAGCCTCGATCGTCCTCTAATTCGATATCACTACGTGGCCTGAATCGTCCTCTAATTCGATATCACTATGTGACCTCAACGGTCCTCTAATTCGATATCACTACACGGCCTCAATCGTCCTCTAAATCGATATCACTTCGCGACCTCAATCGTCCTCTTGTTTGATTTCATTCCGCCTCAATCATCCTCTAATTCGATATTGCTACGCAGCCTGAATTGTCCTTTAATTTCATATCACTATTTGACCTGAATCGTCCTCTAATTGGATATCACTATGTGACCTCAATCGTCCTCTAATTCGATATCACTACACGGCCTCCATCGTCCTATAATTCGATATCACTACGCGGCCTCAATCGTCCTCTAGTTTGATTTCATTCCACCTCAATCGTCCTCTAATTCGATATCCTACGCGGCCTGAATTGTCCATTAATTTCATATCACTACGCAGCCTCAGTCATCCTCTAATGCGATGTCAATACGCAGCTTCAATCGTCCTCTAATTCGATATCACTATGTGACCTCATTCGTCCTCTAATTCGATATCGCTAAGCGGCCTGAATTGTCCTTTTAATTTGATATCACTACGCAGACTCAATCGTCCCTCTAATTCGATATCACCACGCCTCAATCGTCCTCTAATTCGATATCACTACGCAGCCTCAATCGTTCTCTAATTCGATATCACTATGTGACCTCAGTCGTTCTCTAATTCGATATCACTATTTGGCCTGAATCGTCCTCTAATTCGATATCCCTATTTGACTCAATCGTCCTCTAATTCGATATTGTCTTCAATCGTCTTCTAATTTGTCTTTGGTCTTCAATTTGTCTTCTCTAATTCGATATTGCTAAGGTTCCTCAGACTTCGTCCTCTAATTCGATATTCTTTTCAATGTACTCTAATTGATATCCTTGTGACCTCAGTCGTTCTCTAATTCGATATCACTACGCGGCCTGAATCGTCCTCTAATTGATATCTTTTGTCAATCTTCTAATTCGATATCTGTTTGGTCTTCAATCGTCCTCTAATTCGATATTACCAGTCAATCGTCCTCTAATTCGATATCACTAAGCGGCCTCAATCGTCCATTAATTTCATATCACTACGCAGACTTCAATCGTCCTCTAATTCGATATCACGATTCTTTTAAAGAATTCGACATCACTACGCAGCCTCAATCGTTCTCTAATTCGATATCACTATGTGTCTCAGTCGTTCTCTAATTCGATATCACTACGCGGCCTGAATCGTCCTCTAATTCGATATCCCTATTTGACCTCAATCGTCCTCTAATTCGATATCACTACACGGCCTCAATCGTCCTCTAATTCGACAGCACTACCAGATATAAAGTAGTACCTATCAGACATAAGGAAGTAGTACCTATCAGACATAACGATGTTGTACCTACTTTTTTAAAGAAGTAGTACCTTTTTTTAGCGATGTTGTACCTGCAGACATAAAGAAGTCGTACCTACCAGACATAAAGAAATAATACCTACGAATCATAAATCTTCCTTTTTTGTCTTGGTCTTTTTATTGTCTTTGGTCTTCTTTTCTTGTGTTTGGTTTTCTTATCTGTTTGTTCTTGTTTTTTTGTCTTTTGTCTTCTATTTTGTCTTTGTTCTTTTTTGTCGTTGGTTTTTTTTCCTTCTATTTGGTCTTCTTTTTTCTGTTTTTTAGTCTTCTTTTTTGTCTTGGTCTTTTCTTGTCTTTGGCCTTCTTTTCTTGTCTTTGGTCTTCTTTTTTTGTCTTTGGTCTTTTTTGGTGTTTGGTCTTTTTTTCTTTGTTTTTGATCTTCTTTTTTGTCTTGGTCTTTTCTTGTTTTTGGTCTTCTTTCCTTCTGTTTGGTCTTCTTGTCGTCTTTGGTCATCTTTTCTTGTCTTTGTTTTTGTTTTTTTGGTCCTTTCGTCTTCTATTTTGTCTTGTGTCTCCTTTTTGTCTGCTTTTCCTGTTCGTTTTTAGTCTTCTTTTTTGTCTTTGGTCTTTTTTGTCTTTGGTCTTGTTTTTTTGTGTCTTTGGTGTTGCTTTTTGTCATTGGTCTTCTTTTTTGTCTTTGGTCTTTTTTTTTCTTTTTTTCTTTTTCGGTCTTGATTTTCTCTTCCTGTCTTCGGTCTTCTTTTTGTCTTTTGGTCTTATTTTATTATCTTTGGTGTTTTGGTTTGTTCTTTCGTCTTCTTTTCCTGTATGTAGTCTTTTTTGTCTTGGTCTTTTTTGTCTTTTGTCTTCTTTTCTTGTCTTTGATCTTCTTTTCTATCTTTGGTCTTTCTTTGATCTTTTCTTCTTGTTTGGTCTTCTTTCTTTCTTTGTCTTTGGACTCTTTTTTGTTTTGGTCTTCTTTTTTTGTCTATCTTTGGTCTTGGGGTTTTTTTGTCTTTGGTATTCTTTTCTTTCTTGGCCATTTTTTGTCTTTTTGTCTTTGGTCTTCTTTTTCTTGTCTTTTCTTGTGGTCTTTTTTTTTGGTCTTCTTTTGGTCTATTTGGTCTTCTTTTTTTTTTTTGGTCTTTTTCTGTGTTTTTGTCTTTTTTGTCTTTTTTCTTGTCTTTGGTTTTCTCGTTTGGTCTTGTTGGTATTTGGTCTTCTTTTCCTGTTTTTTCTTGTCTTCGTCTTCTATTTTTTGTCTTTTCTTTTTGTCGTTGGTCTTCTTTTTTTGTCTTCTTTTTTCTCTTGTCTTTTTTTGTCTTTTGGTCTTCTTTTCTGTCTTTGGTCTTTTTTGTCTTGGTCTTCTTTTTTGTCTTTGGATCTTTTTTTTTGTCTTTGGTCTTCTTTTTTTGTTTTTGGTCTTTTTTTGTGTCTTTTTGTCTTTTTTGTCTTTGGTCTTCTTTTCTTGTCTTTGGTCTTTTTTTATTTTCTGTTTTTTCTAGTTTTTGTCTTTTTTGGATTTTCTTGTCTGGTCTTTTGGTCTTCTTTTCCTGTCTTTGTTCTTGTTTTTTGTCTTTCGTCTTCTATTTTGTCTTTGTTCTTTTTTTTGTTTTGGTCTTCTTTTCTTTTCTTTTGTTTTGTCTTCTTTTTTATCTTGGTCTTTTCTTGCCTATTTGGTCTTCTCTTTTCTTGTGTTTGGTCTTCTTTTTCTTGTTTTTGGTCTTCTTTTCTTGTCTTGGTCTTCTTCCCTTGTGTTTTTTTTGTCTTGATCTTTTTTTGTATTTGGTCTTCTTTTCTTGTCTTTGGTCTTCTTTATTTTGTGTCTTTTTTGTCTTTGGTCTTTTTTTTGTCTTTGGTCTTATTTTTTTTGTATTTGGTCTTTTTTTCTTTGGTCTGTTTCGTTTTTTGTCTTCTTTTTTGTCTTCTCTTCTTGTCTTTGGTTTTTGTATTTGTTCTTCTTTTCTTGTCTTCTTTTTTTGTTTGCTCTTTGCTTGTTTTTGTTTTCTTTGTTTGGTCTTTTGTTCTTGTCTTGGGTCTTTTTTGTTGTCGTGATCTTTTTTTTGTATTTAGTCTTCTTTTCTTGTCTTTGGTCTTTTTATTTTGTGTCTTTTTTTGTTTTTGGCCTTTTGTTTGTCTTTTGGTCTTCTTTTCTGTCTTTGGTCTTGTTTTTCGTCATTGGTCTTCTTTTTGTTTTTAGTCTTTTTCTTTCTTCTTCTTTTCCAGTCTTTGATTTTCTCTTTCTGTGTTCGGTCTTCTTCTTTTGTCTTTGGTCTTGTTTTATTATCTTTGGTGTTTTCGTCTGTTCTTTGGTCTCTCTTTTTGTCTTTGGTCTTCTTTTCTTGTCTTTGGTCTTTTTTTTGTCTTTGGTCTTCTTTTGTGTCTTGGTCTTTTTTGTCTTTGGTCTAATTTTTCTCTTTGATCTTCTTTTCCGTCTTTGGTGTATTGTCTTGTCCTTGGTCTTGTTTTCTTGTTATTGGTCTTGTTTTCTTGTTATTGGTCTTTTTTTTGTCTTTGGTCTTTCTTTGTCTTTGGTCTTGTCTTATTGTCTTTGGTGTTTTCGCCTGTTCTTTGGTCTTCTTTTTTGTTTTGGTCTTCTTTAATTGTCTTTGATTTTCTTTTTCCGTCTTTGGTGTATTTTCTTGTCCTTGGTCTTGTTTTCTTGTTATTGGTCTTGTGCGATAGGGTTCGATAGGGTGTGAGAGGGTGCGATAGGGTGCGATAGGGTGCGATAGACGGCGATAGGGTGCGATAGGTCTGCGATTTTCTACGATAGGTTCAATAGGTTGTGATAGGTTTCGATAGGTTGCGATAGCTTGGGAGAGGTTTCGATAGGCTTCGATAGTCTTTGATAGGCTGCGATTTCTGGGATAGGCTGCTTCTTCGATAAAGAGCGAAAGGCTTGCGATAAAGAGCGATAAAGAGCGATAAAGAGCGATAAAGAGCGATAAAGAGCGATAAAAAGCGATAAAGAGCGATCATAAAGAGCGATAAAGCGATAAAGAGCGATAAACAGCGATAAAAAGCGATTCAGAGCGAGAAAGAGCGACAAGGGAGCGATAAAGAACGATAACGAACGATAAAGAACGATAAAGAGCGATAAAAGCGATAAAGGTGATAAAGAGCGATAAAGAGCTTGATAAAGAGCGATAAAGAACAATAAAGAGCGATAAAGAGCGATAAAGAGCACTAAAGTGCGATAACGAGCGATAAACAGCGATAAAGAGCGATCAGTAGCGATAAAGAGCGATAAAGAGCGATTGGCAGCGATAGACTGCGATCCGTCGATAGGCTGCGATAGGCTTGCGGTAGGCAGGCTGCGATAAAGAGGTCTTGAGCGATAAAAAGCGATAAAGAGCGATAAAGAGCGATAGGCTCCGATAAAGAGCGATAAAGAGAGCGATAAAGAGCGATAGGGTGCGCAGCGATGAAGAGCGATAGGCTGCGATAGGTTGCGATAGGCTTGTGATAGCAATAGGCAGCGATAAAGAGCGATAGGCAGCGATGAAGAGCGATAGGCGATAGGCTGCGATAGGCTATGATAGGCTGTGAATAATAGGCAGCGATAAAGAGCGATAGGCAGCAATGAAGAGCGATAGGCAGCGATAAAAAAGCGATAGGAGCGATGGGCTGTGATAGGCGATAAGCTGTGATAGTCTGTGATAGGCTGTGATAGGCTCCATAAAAGCGATAGGCTGTGATAGGCTGTGATAGGCTGTGATAGGCAGCGATAGGCCCTGATAGGCTGTGATAGGCTGTGATAGGCTGTGATAGGCTGCGATAGGCAGCCAGCCATAGACAGCGCGATAAAGAGCCATAGGCAGGGCGATAAAGAGCCCTAGACAGCGATAAAGAGCCATAGGCAGCGATAAAGAGCCTGAGGCAGCGATAAAGAGCCATAGGCAGCAATAAAGAGCCACGGGCAGCAATAAAGAGCCATAGGCAGCGATAGCAGCATAGGCGATAGGCAGCCATAGGCAGTGATAGGCAGCCATAGGCAGGGATAGGCAGCCATAGGCAGCGATAGGCAGCGATAGGCAGCGATAGGCAGCTTTAAGCAGCGATAGGCAGCGATAGGCAGCCATAAGCAGCGATAGGCAGCGATAAAGAGCGATAGGCAGCGATGAAGGCGATAGGCTGCGATAGGCTGTGATAGGCTGTGATAGGCTGCGATAAACTGTGATAGGCTGTGATAGGCTGTGATAAGCTGTGATAGGCTGCGATAGGCTGCGATAGACCGTGATAGGCTGTGATAGGCTGCGATAGGCTGCGATAGGCTGCGATAGGCAGCCAGCCATAGGCAGTGCGATAAAGAGTGATAGGCAGCGCGATAAAGAGTCTTAGGGAGCTCGATAAAAGAGCCATAGGCAGCGATAAAGAGCCTAGAGGCATCGATAAAGAGCCATAGCAGCAATAAAGAGCGACAGGCAGCGATAAAGATCATAGGCAGCGATAGGCAGCCTTAGGCAGCCATAGGCAGCCATACGCAGCGATAGGCAGCGATAGACAGCCATATGCAGCGATAGGCAGCCATAGGCAGCGATAGGCGGCGATAGGCAGCCATAAGCAGCGATAGGCAGCGATAGGCAGCCATAAGCAGCGATAGGCTGCCATAGGCAGCGATAAAGAGCGATATCGCTGCTCATCCCTCTTTATCGCTGCCCATCCTCTTTATCGCTGCCTATGGCTCTTTATCGCTGCCCATCCCTCTTTATCGCTGCCAATACCTCTTTATCGCTGCCTATGGCTCTTTATCGCTGCCTATCGCTGCCTATCGCTGCCTCTGGCTGCCTATCGCTGCCTATGGCAGCCTGTCGCTCCCTATCGCTGCCTATCCTCTTTATCGCAGCCTATGGCAGCCTATCGCTCTTGACCGCTCTTTATCGCTAGGCTATCGCACTTTATTGCTGCCTATCAGAGCCTATCGCTCCCTATCGCAGCCTATCGCAGCCTATCGCTCTATTAGGCTATTGGAGCCTATCGCTATTTATCGCAGCCTATCCCTCTCTATCGCAGCCTATCGCTCTTTATGCTTTATATCGCTCTTTATTATCCCTCTTTATCGCAGCCCATCGCTCTTTATCGCTTTTTATCGCTCTTTATCGCTCGTTATCGCTGTTTATCGCTCTTTATTGCTTTTTATCGCTCTTTATCGCTCTTTATTGCTCTTTATCGCTCTTTATCGCTCTTTATCGCTCTTTATCGCTCTTTATTGCTCTTTATCGCTCTTTATCGCTCTTTATCGCTCTTTATCGCTCTTTATCGCTCTATCATCGCTTTATCGCTCTTTATCGCTCTTTATCGCTCTTTAACGCTCTTTTGTCGCTCTTTATCGCTCTTTATCGCTCTTTATTGCTTTTTATCGCTCTTTATCGCTCTTTATCGCTCTTTATCGCTCTTTATCGCTCTTTATCGCTCTTTATCGCTCTTTATCGCTCTTTATCGCTCTTTATCGCTCTTTAGCACTCTTTATCGCAGCCTATCGCTCTTTATCGCAGCCTTTTGCAGCCTATCACAGCCTATCGCAGCCTATCGGAGCCTAACGCAGCCGATCGCAGCCTATCGCTCTTTTATTGTAGCCTATCGCTCTTGATAGCTCTTTATCGCTCTTTATCGCTCTTTATCGCTGCCTATCGCTCTTTATCGCAGCCTATCGCTCCATATCTCCCTATCGCAGCCTATCGCAGCCTATTGCAGTCTATCGCAGGCTATCGCAGTCTATCGCAGCCTATGACAGCCTATCGCAGCCTATCGCAGCCTATCTCAGTCTATCGCTCTATATTAGAGCCTATCGCTCTTTATCGCTTTTATCGCTCTTTATCGCAGCTTATCGCTCTTTATGCTCTTTATCGCTCTTTATCGCTTTTATCGCTCTTTATCGCTCTTTATCGCTCTTTATCGCTCTTTATCGCTCTTTATCAGCCTATCACTCTTTATCGCAGCTCTATCGCTCTTTATCGCTCCTATCGCTCTTTATCGCTCTTTATCGCTTTTATCGCTCTTTATCGCTCTTTATCACTTTATCGCTCTTTATCGCAGCCTATCGCTCTTTATCGCAGCCTATCGCTCTTTATCGCAGCCTATCGCTCTTTATTCAGCTTTTTTATCGCTCTTTATCGCTCTTTATCGCTCTTTATCGCAGTCTATCTCAGCCTATCGCAGGCTATTGCTCTTTATCGCAGCCTATCGCTCTTTATCGCCTATTTATAGCTTTTTCTTGCTCTTTATCGCTCTTTATCGCTCTTTATCACAGTCTATTGCAGCCTGTCTTAGCCTACCGCAGGTTATTGCAGCCTACCGGAGCCTATCGCAGCCTTTTTATCGCTCTTTATCGCTCTTTATCGCTTCTTTATCGCTATTTATCGCTCTTTATCGCTCTTTATCGCTCTTTATCGCTCTTTATCGCTCTTTATCGCTCTTTATCGCTCTTTATCCCTCTTTATCGCTCGTTATCGCTCTGTTATCGCACTTTATCGCTCTTTATCGTTCTTTATCGCTCTTTATCGCTCGTTATCGCTCTTTATAGCTCTCTATGCTTTTTATCGCTTTTTATCGCTCTTTATCGCAGCCTATCGCTCTTTAACGCAGCCTATCGCTCTTTATCGCAGCCTATCGCTCTTTATCGCTATTTATCGTTCTTTATCGCTCTTTATCGCTCTTTATTGCTCTTTATTGCTCTTTATCGGAGCCTATCGCAGCCTATCGCTCTTTATCGGAGCTTGTCACTCTTTATCGCCCTTTTATCGCTCCTTATCGCTCTTTATCACAGCGTATCGCTCTTTAGCTACCCCAGCCTACCGCAGCCTATCGCAGCGTATCGCAGCCTATCGCAGCCTATCGCAGTTTATCGTTCTTTATCGCTCTTTATCGATCTTTATCGCTCTTTATCGCTCTTTATTGCTCTTTGTCGCTTTTTTATAGCTCTTTCTCGCTCTTTATCTCTTTTTATCGCTCTTTATCGCTCTTTATCGCTCTTTATCGCAGTCTTTCGCAGCCTTTCGCAACCTATCGCAGCTATCGCAGCCCATCGCAGCCTATCGCTATGTTATCGCCTATCGCTCCCTATCGCAGCTATATCGCACCCTATCGCTCCTTATCGCATCCTATCGCCCTTTATCGCTCTTTATCGCTCTTTATCGCTTTTTATCGCTCTTTATCGCTCTTTATCGACCGCCTTTTGAAGCTTATCGCTCTTTATCGCTTTATCGCTCTTTTCGTTCTTTATCGCTCCTTTATCGAACTCTTTATCGCTCTTTATCGCTCTTTATCGCTCTTTATCCCTCTTTATCCATTTTAATCGCTCTTTATCATCTTTATCGCTCTTTATCGCTCTTTATCGCTCTTTATCGCAGCCTAACCGCTTCTATCGCACTTTAACGCTTCCAACCGCTATCGCACCGCTATCCTACCCTATACAGCCTATCGCACCCTATCGCTTTATATCGCATCCTATCGCTATTTATCGCTCCATCGCTTTTTATCCGCTTTTATCGCTCTTTATCGCTCTTTATACAGCTCTTTGACCGCTTCTTTATCGCTCTTTATCGCTCTTTATCGTTCTTTATCGCTCTTTATCGCTCTTTATCGCTCTTTATCGCTCTTTATCGCTTTATCGCTGTTTACCGCTTTACAGCCTATCGAGTTTCTCGCAGCCTATCGCTCTTATCGCTCTTTATCGCTCTTCATCCCTGCTTTATCGCTCTTTATCGCTCTTTATCGCTCTTTATCGCTCTTTATCGCTCTTTATCGCTGCTTTATCGCTCTTTATCGTTGCTTTATCGCTCTTTCGCAGCCTATCGCTCTTTATCGCTCTTTATCGCTCTTTATCGCTTTTTATCGCTCTTTATCGCTCTTTATCGCTCTTTTATCGCTCTTTATCGATCTTTTATCGCTCGTTATCGCTCTTTATGGCTGCCTATCGCTCTTTATCGCTCTTATCGCTCTTTATCGCTCTTTATCGCTCTTTATCGTTGCCTATCGCTTTCTTTATCGCAGCCTATCGCTCTTTATCGCAGTCTATCGCTCTTTATCGCAGCCTATCGCTCTTTATCGCAGTTTATCGCTCCCTATCGCTCTTTATCGCAGCTCTATCGCAGCCTATCACAGGATATCACTCTTTATCACAGCCTATCGCAGCCTATCAGCCTATCGCATTTTATCGCAGCCTATCGCTCTTTATTAGCTCTTTATCGCTCTTTATCGCACTTTATCGTAGCCAATCGCTCTTTATCGCAGGTTATTTATCGCAGCCTATCGCTCTTTATCGCTCTTTATCGCTCTTTATCGCTCTTTATCGCTCTTTATCGCTCTTTTCGCTCTTTATCGCTCTTTATCGCTCTTTATCGCTCTTATCGCTCTTTATCGCTCTTTATCGCAGCCTATCGCTCTTTAGTGCTCTTTATCGCTCTCTATCGCTCTTATCACCTTTTATCGCTCTTTATCGCTCTTGCTCTTTATCGCAGCCTTCGCTCTTTATCGCTCTTTATCGCTCTTTATCGCTTTTTATCGCTCTTTATCGCTCTTTATCGCTCCCTATCGCAGCCTATCGCTCTTTATCGCTCTTTATCCCTCTTGACCGCTCTTTATCGCTCGTTATCGCTCTTTATCGCTTTTTATCGCTCTTTTCGCTTTTTATCGCTGTTTATCGCTCTTTATCGCTCTTTATCGCTCTTTATCGCTCTTTATCGCTCTTTATCGCTGTTTATCGCTCTTTATCACCTCTTTATCGCATCGCTCTTTATCGCTTTTTATCGCTCTTTATCGCTTTTTATCGCAGCCTATCGCATCTTTATCGCTCTTTATCGCTCTTTATCGCTCTTTATCGCTCTTTGTCGCTCTTTATCGCTCTTTATCGCTCTTTATCGCAGCCTCTTTATCGCTCTTTATCGCTCTTTATCGCTCTTTATCGCTCTTTATCGCTCTTTATCGCTCCTTATCACCTATCATCGCTCTTTATCGCGCCTATCGCTCTTCCATCGCTCTTTATCAACTCTTTATCGGAGCTTTATCGCTCTTTATCGCTCTTTATCGCTTTTTATCGCTCTTTATTATCGCTCTTTATCGCAGCCTATCGCTCTTTATCGCAGTCTATCGCTCTTTATCGCTTTTATCGCTCTTTATCGCTCTTTATCTTTATCGCTCTTTACTGCTCTTTATCGCTCTTTATCGCAGCCTGTCACTCTATCGCTCTTTATCGCTCTTTATCGCTCTTTATCGCTCTCTATCGTTTTTTATCGCTCTTTATCGCTCTTTATCATCTTTATCGCTCATTATCCCTGTTTATCGCTCTTTATCGCTTTTTTATCGCTGTTTTTCGCTCTTTATCGCTCTTTATCGCTCTTTATCGCTCTTTATCGCTCTTTTATCGCAGCCTATCGCTCTTTATCGCTCCTATCGCTCCTTATCTCTTTATCGCTCTTTATCGCTCTTTATCGCTCTTTATCGCTCTTTATCGCTCTTTATCGCTTTTTATCGCTTTTTATCGCTCTTTATCGCTCTTTATCGCTCTTTATCGACTCTTTATCGCTCTTTATCGCTCTTTATCGCTCTTTATCGCAGCCTATCGCTCTTTATCGCAGCCTATCGTAGCCTATCGAATCTTTATCGCTCCTATCGCTCTTTATCGCTCTTTATCGCTCTTTATCGGTCTTTATCGCTCTTTATCGCTGTTTATCGCTCTTTATCGCTTTTTATCGCTCTTTGATTGCTCTTTATAGCTCTTTATCGCAGCCTATCACTCTTTATCGCTCTTTATCGCTCTTTATCGCTCGCCTATCGCTCTTTATCGCTCTCTATCGCTCTTTATCGCTCTTTATCGCTCTTTACCGCTCTTTATCGTTTTATCGCTCTTTATCGCAGCCTATCGCTCTTTATCGCTCTTTATCGCTCCTTATCGCTCTTTATCGACTCGTTATCGCTCTTTATCGCACCTATCGCTCTTTATCGCTTATTTATCGCTCTTTATCGCTATTTATCGCTCTTTATCATCTTTATCGCTCTTTATCGCTCTTTATCGCTCTTTATCGCTCTTTATCGCTCTTTATCGCTCTTTATCGCTCTTTATCGCAGCTTATCGCTCTTTATCGCTCTTTATCGATATCGCTCTTTATCGCAGCCTATCGCTCTTTATTGAGCTTTATCGAGCTCTTTATCGCAGCCTATCGCTCTTTTATCGCTCTTTATCACTCTTTATCAGCTCTTATCGCTCTTTATCGCTCTTTCATCGCTCTATCGCTCGCAGCCTATCGCAGCGTATCGCAGCCTATCGCAGCCTATCGCAGCGATATCGCACTTTATCGCTCTTTATCGCTCTTTATCGCTCTTTTATCGCTCGTTTTTATAGCTCTTTCTCGCTCTTTATCGCTTTTATCGCTCTTTATCGCTCTTTATCGCTCTTTATCGCAGTCTTTCGCAGCCTTTCGCAACCTATCGCAGCCTATCGCACCCGATCGCACCCTATCACACCTATCGAACCCTATCGCACGATATCAGGGATATCGCACCCTATCGCACCTTGTCGCATCCTATCGCTATTTATCGCTCTTTATCGCTGTTTATCGCTTTTTATCGCTCTTTATCGCCCTTTATCGCTCTTTCTTGAAGCTTATCGCTCTTTATCGCTCGTTATCGCTCTTTATCGTTCTTTATAAAGATCGGTTTTATCGCTCCTTATCGCTCTTTATCGCTCTTTATTGCTCTTTGTCGCTTTTTATAGCTCTTTATCGCTCTTTATCGCATTTTTATCGCTCTTTATCGCTCTTTATGGATTCTTTATAGGCAGTCTTTCGCAGCCTTTCGCAGCCCATCGCCTATCGCAGCCTATCGCACCCGATTACACCCTATCGCACCCTATCGCAGCCTATCGCAGCCTATCGCACCTATCGCATCTTATCGCATTTATCGCTTTTTATCGCTCTTTATCGATAGGCTTATCGCTTTTTATCGCTTTATCGGTGCTTTATCGCTCTTTAGGGTGCAATTATCGCTCTTTATCGCTCTTTATCGCTCTTTATCGCGATATCGCTCTTTATCGTAACTTTATCAATAGGTTGTATCGGTTAGCGATAGGTCGCTCTTCGCAGCTATTTATCGCGCTTATCGAGCCTATCGCAGCTTATCGCTCTTTATCGTTCTTTATCGCTCTTTATCGCCTTTTCTTTATCGATCTTTATCGCAGCTTTATCGCAGCCTATCGCAGCTTCTTAGCTCTTTATCGCTCTTTATCGCTCTTTATCGCTCTTTATCGCTTTATCGCTCTTTATCGCTCTTTATCGCTCTTTATCGCTCTTTATTGCTCTTTATCGCTTTTATCGCTCTTTATCGCAGCCTATCGCTCTTTATCACTGCCTATGGCTCTTTATCGCTCTTTATCGATCTTTATCGCTTTTTATCGCTCTTTATCGCTTTTTATCGCAGCCTATCGCAGCCTATCGCAGCTTTATCGCTCTTTATCGCTCTTTATCGCTTTATCGTTCTTTATCGCAGCCTATCGCTCTTTATCGCAGTCTATCGCTCTTTATGGCTCTATCGCTCTTCATCGCTCTTTATCGCTGCCTATCGCTCTTTATCGTTCTTTATCGCTCCCTATCGCTCTTTATCGCAGCCTATCGGAACCTATCGCAGCCTATCGCTCTTTATTCGAGCCTATCGCTCCCTATCGCAGCCTATCGCAGGCTATCGCAACCTATCGCGATTAAGCCTTTATCGCTCTTTATCGCCTATCGCTCTTTATCGCAGCCTATCGCAGCCTATCGCTCTTTATCTATCGCAGCCTATCGCTCTTTATCGCTCTTTATCGCTCTTTATCGCTCTTTATCGCTCTTTATCGCTCTTTATCGCTCTTTATCGCTCTTTATCGCTCTTTATCGCTCGTTATCGCAGCCTATCGAAGGCTTTATCGCAGTCTATCGCTCTTTATCGCTCTTTATCGCTCTTTATCGCTCTTTATTGCTCTTTATCGCTCTTTATCGCTCTTTATCGCTTATTTATCGCTCTTTATCGCTCGTTATCGCAGCCTATCGCTCTTTATCGCTCTTTATCGCTCTTTATCGCTCTTTATCGCTCTTTATCGCTCTTTATCGCTCTTTATCACCTTTTATCGCTTTTATCGCTCTTTATCGCTCTTTATCGCAGCCTATCGCTTTTTATCGCTCTTTATCGCTCTTTATCGCTTTTTATCGTTCTTTATCGCTCTTTATCGCTCCTTATCGCTCTTTATCGCTCTTTATCGCTCTTTATAGCTCTTTGACCTATCGCTTTATCGCTCTTTATCGCTGTTTATCGCTCCTATCGCTCTTTATCGCTTTTTATCGCCTTTATCGCTCTTTATCGCTCTTTATCGCTCTTTATCGCTCTTTATCGCTCTTTATCGCACGTTATCGCTCTTTATCGCTCTTTATCGCAGCCTATCGCAGCTTTATCGCACCCTATCGCTCTTTATCGCAGCCTATCGCATCTTTATCGCTCTTTATCGCTCTTTTATCGCTCTTTATCGCTCTTTATCGCTCTTTATCGCCTTTTATCGCTCTTTTATCGCTTAGGGCTTTATCGCTCTATCGCAGCCTTTATCGCTCTTTATCGCTCTTTATCGCTCTTTATCGCTCTTTATCGCTCTTTATCGCAGCCTATCGCTCTTTATCGCAGTTCTATCGCTCTTTATCGCTCTTTATCGCTCTTTATCGCTCTTTATCGCTCTTTATCGCTCTTTATCGCTCTTTATCGCTGTTTTATCGCTCTTTATCGCTTTATCGCTTTTATCGCTTTTTATCGCTTTATCGCTCTTTATCGCTCTTTATCGCTCTTTATCGCTCTATTATCGCTCTTTATCGCTCTTTATCGCTCTTTATCGCTTTTTATCGTTTTTTATCGCATCGCCTTTATCGCTCTTTATCGCAGCCTATCGCTCTTTATCGCAGCCTTTATCGCTCTTTATCGCTTATCGCTCTTTATCGCTCTTTATCGCTCTTTATCGCTCTTTATCGCAGCCTATCGCTCTTTATCGCAGCTTATCGAAGCCTATCGCAGCCTATCGCTCTTTATCGCTCTTTATCGCTCTTTATCGCTCTTTATCGCTCTTTATCGCTCTTTTATCGCTCTTTATCGCTCTTTATCGCAGTTATCGCTCTTTTCGCCTATCGCTCTTTATCGCTCTTTATCGCTCTTTATCGCAGATCGCTATTTTTATCGCTCTTTATCGCTTTTTATCGCTCTTTATCGCTCTTTATCGCTCTTTATCGCTCTTTATCAGTCTTTATCGCTCTTTATCGCTGTTTATCGCTCTTTATCGCTCTTTATCGCTTTATCGCTTTTTTATCGCTCTTTATCGCTCTTTATAGCAGCTATCGCTCTTTATCGCAGCCTATCGCTCTTTATCGCAGCCTATAGCTCTTTATCGCAGCTCTTTATCGCTCTTTATAGCTCTTTATCGCTCTTTATCGCTCTTTATCGCTCTTTTTATCGCTCCTTATCGCTCTTTTTGACAGCGTATCGCAGCTTTACCGCAACCTATCGCAACCTATCGCATCGCAGTCTTTCGCAGTCTATCGCAGCCTTATCGCTCTTTATCGCTTTATCGCTCTTTGCCGCTCTTTATCGCTCTTTGTCGCTCTTTATCGCTCTTTATCACTCTTTATCACTTTATCACTCTTTATCGCTCTTTATCGCTCTTTATCGCGATAGGCTGCGATATAGCGTGATAGGCTGCGATAAAGAGCGATAAAGACCGATAAAAGAGGATAGGCTGCGATAAAGAGCGATAGGCTACGATAAAGAGCGATAGGCTGCGATAAAAAGCGATAGACAGCGATAGGCAGCCATAGCGATAGGCAGCCATAGGAGCGATAGGCAGCCGTAGGCAGCGATAGGCAGCGATAGGCAGCCACAAACAGCGATAGGCAGCCATAGGCAGCGATAAAGAGCCATAGGCAGCGATAAAGAGCCATAAGCAGCGATAAAGAGCCATAGGCAGCGATAAAGAGCG
This sequence comes from Doris montereyensis, assembly GCA_037039925.1. Taxonomy (NCBI): domain Eukaryota; kingdom Metazoa; phylum Mollusca; class Gastropoda; order Nudibranchia; family Dorididae; genus Doris; species Doris montereyensis. The sequence goes on along the minus strand of JAXRKP010000781.1, from coordinate 11,520 downwards.
ATAGACAGCGATAAAGAGGGATTGGCAGCGATAAAGAGGATCGGCAGCGATAAAGAGCCGTAGGCAGCGATAAAGAGGATGGGCAGCGATAAAGATGGATGGGCAGTGATAAAGTGGGATGGCAGGGATGGGGAGGATGGGGAGGTATTAGAGCGGTTAGAAGCGGTAGGAAACTCTAGAAACCTGTAAAAAGCGGTAAAGAGCGGCTAAAGCGGTAAAGACCGGTTAAAAGCGGTTAAAAGGATATGGAAGCTGTAGGAAACTGTAGGAAGCTGTATGAATGCGGTGGGAAGCGGTTTAAAAGCATTTGGAAGCGGTTAGAAGCGGTTACAAGCGATTACAAGCGATAGGGAGCGATAGGGAGCGATAGAGCGATAGGGGCAGATAAGCAGCCATAGGCAGCCAGAGGCAGCCATAGGTAGCCATAGACAGCCATAGGCTGCGATAGGCTGCGATAGACTGCGATAGGCTGCGATAGGGTGCGATAGGTGCGATAAACTGCGATAGGGTGCGATAGGGTGCGATATGAACTGCGATAGGGTGCGATAGGGTGCGATAGGGTGCGATAGGCTGCGATAGGCTGCGATAGGTAGCAATAGGTTGTGATAGGTTGCGATAGGTTGCGATAGATTCCAATATGTTGCGATAGGCTGCGATAGGCTGTGATAGGCTGCGATAGGCTCTGATAAAGAGCGATAGACAGCCATAGGCTATAGGTTGCGCTCTTTATCGTTGTCTATGGCGATTAGAGCGATAGGGAGCGATAAGGTGCCTATGGCTCTTTAACTGCGATCCCACTTTTGGCTGCCAATCCCGGCTTTGCCTATCGCTTGCGATAGGCTCTTTATCGATAGCCTATCGATATCGTTGTCTATGGCTCTTTATCGCTGCCTTATCGCTCTTTATCACTGCCTATCGCAGCCTCGCCTATCGCAGTATCGCTCTTTATAGAGTGCCTATCGCCTATCGCATTTTATCGCTGCCTTTTTGCGCTGCCTATCGAAGCCTATCGCAGCCTATCGCTCATTATCGCAGCCGATCGTTCTTTATCGCAGCGTATCGCTCTTTATCGCTTTTTATCGCTCTTTATCGCTCTATCTCGCTCTTTATCGCTGCCTATCGCTCTTTATCGCAGTTTATCGCTCCTTTATCGCTCCCTATCGCTCTTTATCGCAGCCTATCGCTCTTTATCGCAGCCTATCGCTCTTTATCGCAGCCTATCGCTCTTTATCGCAGCCTATCGCATTTTATCGCAACCTATCGCTCTTTATAGCTCTTTATCGCTCTTTATCGCTCTTTATCGCTCTTTATCGCAGCCTATCGCAGCCTATTTTTATCGCTCTTTATCGTTTTTTATAGTCTATCGCTGCCTATCGCTCTTTATCGCTCTTTATCGCAGCTTTATCGCAGCTTTATCGCAGCCTATCGCTCTTTCGCAGCCTATCGCTCTTTATCGCTCGTTATCGCAGCCTATCGCTCTTTATCGCAGTTTATCGCTCTTTATCGCTCTTTATAGCTCTCTATCGCTCTTTATCGCTCTTTATCGCAGTTTTATCGCTCTTTATCGCAGTTTATCGCTTTTTATCGCTCTTTATTGCTCTTTATCGCAGCCTATCGCAGCCTATCGCAGCCTATCGCTCTTTATCGCTCCTTATCGCTCTTTATCGCTCTTTCTCCCAACTTATCGCTCTTTAAGCTCTTTATCGCTCTTTATCGCTCTTGATCGCTCTTTATCGCAGTTATCGCTGCCTATCGCTCTTTATCGCTCTTTATCACTTTTTATCGCTCTTTATCGCTCTTTATCGCTCTTTATCGCATTATCGCTCTTTATAGCTCTTTATCGCAGCCTAGCCTATCACAGCCTATCGCAGCCTATCGCTCTTTATCGGAGCCTATCGCTCTTTATCGATCATATCGCTCTTTATCGCTCTTTATCGCTCTTTATCGCTCTTTATCCCTCTTGACCCCTCTTTATCGCTTGTTATCGCTGTTTATCGCTCTTTATCTGCTCTATATCGCTCTTTATCGCTTTTATCGCTCTTTATATCTCTATGCTCTTTATCGCTCTTTATCGGTCTTTATCGCAGCTTTATCGCTCTTTATCGCTCTTTATCGCACGTTATCGCTCTGTATAGCTCTGTATCGCAGCCTATCGCAGCCTATCGCAGCCTATCGCAGCCTATCGCAGCCTATCGCATCCTATCGCTCTTTATCGGAGCTTTTATCGCAGCCTATCGCTCTTTATCGCTCTTTGTCGCTTTCATCGCTCTTTTATATCGCTCTTTATCGCTCTTTACCACTCTTTACCGCTCTTTATTGCTCTTTATCGCTCTTTATCGACCGCTCTTTATCATCTTTATCGCAGCCTATCGCTCTTTATCGCAGTCTATCGCTCTTTATCGAGCCTATAGCTCTTTATCGCTCTTTATCGCTCAACTCACCGCTCGAAGGCTCTTTCTCGCTTTTTATCGCCACCGCTCTTTATCGCTCTTTATCGCAGCCTATCGCTCTTTATCGCAGTCTATCGCTCTTTATCACTTTATCGCTCTTTATCGCTCTTTACCGCTCTTTATCGCTCTTTATCGCTCTTTATCGCTCTTTATCGTTCTTTATCGCTCTTTATTGCAGCCTATCGCTCTTTATCCGCTCTTTATCGCTCTTTATTGCTTTATCGCAGCCTATTTGTCGCTCTTTATCTCTTTATCGCTCCTTATCGCTCTTTATCGCTCTTTATCGCTCTTTATCGCTCTTTATCGCTCTTTATCGTTCTTTATCCTGTTTATCGCTCGTTATCGCTCTTTATCCCTCAGTCTTTATCACTCTTTATCGCTCTTTATCGCTCATCGCTCTTTATCGCAGCCTATCGCAGAATATCGCAGCCTATCGAAGCCTATCGCAGCCTATTCTTTATCGAGCCTATCGCTCTTTATCACTCTTTATCGCTTTTTATTCGCTTTTTCATCGCTCTTTATCGCTCTTTATCGCTCTTTGTCTCTATTTATCGATCTTTATCGCTCTTTATCCTTATCGCTCTTTATCGTTCTTTATCTATATCGCTCTTTATCGCTCTTTATCACTCTTTATCGCATCGATCTATCGATCTTTATCCCTATCGCTCTTTAGCCTATCGCTCTTTATCGGAGCTCTTCATCGCTCTTCATCACTCTATCGCTCTATATTGCTGTTTATCGCTCTTAGTTTTCGCTCTTTTCGCAGCCTATCGGAGCCTATAGCCTATCGCTCTTTGTCGCTCTTTATCGCTCCTTATCGCTCTTTATCGCTCTTTGTCGTTTATCGCATCGCTCAGCTTTTTATCGTATCGCTCTTTATCGCTCTTTATCGCTTTTTATCGATCGCTTTTCATCGATCTTTATCGCTCTTTATCGCTTTGTCTCTACTTGTCGATCATCGCTCTTATTGCAATGCTCCATCGCTCTTTATCGCTCTTTATCACTCTTTGTCGCTCTTTATCGATCTTTATCGATCTTTCTTAACCTATCGCTCTATATCGCAGTCTATCGCTCTTTATCGCAGCCTATCGCTCTTCATCGCTTTCGCGCTCTATCGCTCCCTATCGCTCTTTATCGCTCTTTGTTGCTCTTTATCGCAGCCTATCGCAGCCCTATCGCAGCCTATCGCTCTTTGTCGCTCTTTATCGCTCCTTATCGCTCTTTATCGCTCGTTGTCGTTATTTATCGCTTTTTATCGCTCTTTATCGCAGCTATCGCTCTTTATTTGCTCTTTATCGCTCTTTATGGCTTTTTATCGCTCTTTATCGCTCTTTATCGCTCTTTCGGCATTATCGCTCTTTATCGCTCTTTATTGCTCTTTATCGCAGCCGATCGCTCTTTATTGCTCTTTATCGCTCTTTATCGCTCGTTATCGCTCGTTATCGCTCTTCGTCGCTCTCTATCGGTCTTTATCGCTCTTTATCGATGTTTATCGCTCTTTATCGCTCTTTATCGCTCTTTATCGCTTTTTATCGCTCTTTATCACTCTTTATCACTCTTTATCACTTTATCGCTCTTTATCGCTCTTTTTCGCTCTTTGTCGCTCTTTATCGTTCTTTATCGCTCTTTATCGCTGCTTATCACTCTTTATCACAGCGTATCACAGCCTTTCGCAGCCTTTCGCAACCTATCGCAATCTATCGCAGCCTATCGCAGCCTATTGGAGCCTATCGCAGCCTATCACAACCTATCGCAACCTATCGCAACCTATCGCAACCTATCTTAACCTATTGCAACCTATCGCAGCCTATCGCAGCCTATCGCAGCCTATCGCAGCCTATCGCTCTTTATCGGAGACTATCGCTCTTTATCGCTCTTTGTCGCTCTTTATCGCTTTTTATCGCTTTTTATCGCTCTTTATCGCTCCTTATCGTTCTTTATCACAGCCTATCGCAGTCTATCGCAGTCTACCGCAGCGTATCGCAGCCTACTGCCGCCTATCGCAGTCTGCGAAATAAAAAGCGAGAGACAGCGATAGGCAGCCATAGGCAGCGATAGGCAGCCGTAGGCAGCGATAGGCGGCAGCCACAAACAGCGATGGGCGGCCATAGGCAGCGATAAGAGCCATAGGCACAGCGATAAAGAATATAGCAACGATAAAGAGCCATAGGCAGCGATAAAGAGCGATAGACAGCGATAAAGAGATTGGCAACGATAAGGGATCGCGGCGATAAAGAGCCGTAGGCAACGATAAGAGGGGACAGGCAGCGATAAAGATGGATGGGCAGTGATAAAGTGGGATGGCAGGGATGGGGGGGATGGGGAGGTATTAAAGCGGTTAGAAGCAGTAGGAAACTCTGAAACCTGTAAAAAGAGGTAAAGAGGCGGCTAAAGCGTAAAGACCGGTTAAAGCGGTTAAAAGGATATGGAAGCTGTAGGAAACTGTGGAAGCTGTATGAATGCGGTGGGAAGCGGTTTAAAAGCATTTGGAAGCGGTTAGAAGCGGTTGGGGATTACCCTCTTTATCGCTCGTTATCGCAGCCTATCACTCTTTAGGGCAGCATATCGCTCTTTATCGGTCTCTTATCGCTCTTTATCGCCTTTAGGCTCCATATCGCCTTATAGGCTGCGATATCGCTCTTTATTGCTCGATAGGCTGTGATAGGGTGCGATATCGCTCTTTATCGCTCGATATCGCTCTTTATGCGCTCCTTATCATCTTTAGGGCTCTTTATCGCTCTTTATCGCTCTTTATCCCTCTTGACCCCTAGGTTGCGATCGTTATCGCTGTTTGCGATAGGCTCTTTATCGCTCTTTATTGCTCTTTATCGCTCTTTATGCACGTTAGGCTGCTTTATACCTCTTTATCGCAGCCTATCGCAGCCGATAAAGCGCCTATCGCAACCTATAAAAGCCTGCATCCTATGGCTCTTTATCGCTGCCCATCGCTCTTTATCGCTCCAATCCCTCTTTATCACTCTTTATCGCTCTTTATCGCTGCCTATCGCTCTTTATCGTTGTCTATGGCTCTTTATCGCTGCCTAGGGCTCTTTATCGCTCTTTATCGCTCTTTATCATCTTTATCGCTGCCTATCGCTGCCTTTGGCTCTTTGTCTCTTTTGTCGCTCTTTTCTCGCTCTTGATCGCTCTTATCGCTGCCTATCGTTCTTTATCGCAGCTTTATCGCTCTTTATCGCTCTTTATCGCTCTTTATGGCTCTTTATCTCTCTTTATCGTTTATCGCTCTTTATCGCTCTTTATCGCTCTTTATCGCTCTTTCTCGCAGCCTATCGCAGCCTATCAAAGCCCTATCGCGGCCCTATCGCTCATTATTAAGCCTATCGCTCTTTATCGCTCTTTATCGCTTTTATCGCAACTTTATCGCTCATCGCTCGTTATCGCTCTTTATCGCTCTTTATCGCTCTTTATCGCTGTTTATCGCTGTATCCGAGTTATCGAAGTTTATCGCAGCCTATCGCTCTTTATCTCTCTTTATCGCTCTTTATCGCTCTTTATCGCTCTTTATCGCAGCCTATCGCTCTTTCTCGCTTTTTATCGCTCTTTATCGCTCTTTATAGCTCTTTATCTCTCTTTATCGCTCTTTATCGCTCTTTATAGCTCTTTATTGCTCTTTATCGCTCCTTATCGCTCTTTATCGCTCTTTATCATCTTTATCGCTTTTTATCGCTCTTTATTGCTCTTTATCGCAGCCTATCGCAGCCTCCTTATCGCTCTTTATCGCTCTTTATCGCTCTTTATCGCTCTTTATCTCACTCCTTATCGCTCTTTATCGCTCTTTATCGCTCTTTATCGCTCTTGATCGCCCTCTTTATCAACTCGTTATCGCTCTTTATCGCTCTTTAGCGCTCTTTATCGCTTTTGTGCTCTTTATCGCTCTTTATCGCTCCTATCGCTCTTTATCGCTCTTTATCGCTCTTTATCGCTTTCCTTTATCAAGCCTATCTCTTTGTCGCTCTTTATCGCTCTTACTCTATCGCTCTTTATCGCTCTTTATCGCAGTCTATCGAAGCCTACCGCAGCCTATCGCTCATTATCGAAGCCTATCGCTTTTGTCGCTCTTTATCGCTCTATCATCTTTATCACTCTTTATCGCTCGTTATCGCTCTTTATCATCTTTATCGCTCCTTATCACTCTTTATCACAGTGTATCGCAGCCTTTTGCAGCCTTTAGCAACCTATCGCAATCTATCGCAGCCTATCACAGCCTATTGCAGCCTATCGCAGCCTATCACAACCTATCGCAACCTATCGCAACCTATCGCAACCTATCGCAACCTATCTTAACCTATTGTAACCTATCGCAGCCTAATGCAGCCTATCGCAGCCTATCGCAGCCTATTGCATCCTATCGCACCTTATCGCACCCTATCGCACACTATCGCAGCTTATCGCACCGTATCGCACCCTATCGCAGCCTACCGCAGCCTATCGCAGCCTATCGCAGTCTATGGCTGCCTATGGCTGCCTATGGCCGCCTATGGCTGCCTATGGATGCCTATGGCTGCCTATGGCTGCCTATGGCTGCTTATCGCTACCTATTGCTCCCTATCGCTCCCTATGGCTCCCTATCGCTCCCTATCGCTCCCTATCGCTTCCTATCGCTCCCTATCGCTGCCTATCGCTCTAAACCACCTTAGACCGCTTTCAACCGCTTCGAATCGCTTTTTATTACTCTTCATCGCTCTTTATCGCTCGTTATTGCTCTTTGTCGCTCTTGATCACTCTTTATCACTCTATATCGCTCTTCATTGCTCTTTATCGCTCTCTATCGCTCTTTATCGCTCTTTATCACTCTTTATCACTCTTTATCACTTTATCGCTCTTTATCGCTCTTTTTCGCTCTTTGTCGCTCTTTATCGTTCTTTATCGCTCTTTATCGCTGCTTATCGCTCTTTATCACAGCGTATCGCAGCCTTTCGCAGCCTTTCGCAACCTATCGCAATCTATCGCAGCCTATCGCAGCCTATTGCTCTTTAGTCGCTCTATCGCAGCCTATCACATCTCTATCGCAGCCTATCGCTCTTTATCGCAGTCTATCGCTCTTTATCGCTCTTTGTCGCTCTTTATCGCTTTTTATCGCTTTTTATCGCTCTTTATCGCTTCTTATCGTTCTTTATCGCAGCCTATCGCAGTCTACCTCAGCGTATCGCAGCCTACTGCCGCCTATCGCAGCCTATCGCAGCCTATCGCCGTCTATCGCTGTTTGTCGCTGTTTGTCGCTCTTTATCGCATGCCTTTATCGCTCTTTATCGCTCTTTATCGCTCTTTATCGCTCTTTATCGCTCTTTATCGCTCTTTATCGCTCTTTATCGCTCTTTATCGCTCGTTATCGCTCTTTATCGCAGCCTATCGCTCTCTATCGCTCAGCTCTATCGCTCTTTATCGCTCTTTATTGCTCTTTATCGCAGCCTATCGCAGCCTATCGCAGCCTATCGCTTTTTATCGCTCTTTATCGCTCTTTATCGCTCTTTATCGCTCTTTATCGCTCATTATCGCTCTTTATCCCTCTTGATCCCTCTTTATCGCTTATCGCTCTTATCGCTCGTTATCGCTCGTTATCGCTCTTTATCGCTCTTTATCGCTCTTTATCGCTCTTTATCGCTCTTTATCGCTCTTTATCGCTCTTTATCGCTCTTTATCGCTCTTTATCGCTCTTTATCGCTCTTTATCGCTCTTTATCGCTCTTTATAGCTCTTTATCGCAGCCTATCGCAGCCTATCGCAGCCTATCGCAGCCTATCGCAGCCTATCGCAACCTATCGCTCTTTATCGGAGCCTATCGCTCTTTATCGCTCTTTGTCGCTCTTTATCGCTTTTTATCGCTCTTTATCGCTCTTTATAGCTCTTTATCACAGTCTAGGGCAGTCTATCGCAGCCTACCGCAGCGTATCGCAGCCTACCGCAACCTATCGCTCTTTATCACAGCCTATCGCTCTTTATCGCTCTTTATCGCTCTTTATCGCTCTTTATCGCTCTTTATCGCTCTTTATCGCTCTTTATCGCTCTTTATCGCTCTTTATCGCTCTTTATCGCAGCCTATCGCAGCCTATCGCTGTTTATCGCTCCTTATCGCTCTTTATCGCTCTTTATCGCTCTTTATCGCTCTTTATCGCTCTTTATCCCTCTTTATAGCTCTTTATCGCTCATTCTCGCTTTTTATCGTTTTCCATCGCTCTTTATCGCTCTTTATAGCAGCCTATGGCAGCCTATCGAATCCTATCGCAGCCTATCGCTCATTATCGGAGCCTATCGCTCTCTATCGCTCTTTATCGCTCTTTATCGCTCGTTGTCGCTCTTCATCGCTCTTTATCGCTCTTTATCGCTCTTTATCGCTGTTTATCGCTCTTTATCGCTTTTTATCGCTCTTTATCGCTCTTTATCGCAGCCTATCGCTCTTCATCGCAGCCTATCGCTCTTTATCGCTCTTTACTCGCAACTCTTTATCGCACTCTTTATACTCAGCTCTTTATCGCAGCCTACGCGCTATCGCTCTTTATCGCTCTTTATCGCTCCTTATCGCTCTTTATCACAGCGTATCGCAGCCTACCGCAGCCTATCGCAGCCTATCGCAGCCTCTCGAAGCCTATCGCAGCCTATCGCTCTTTATCGCTGCCCATCCCTCTTTATCGCTGCCAATCGATCTTTATCGCTGCCTATGGCTCTTTATCGCTGTCTATCGCTCTTTATCGTTGCCTATGGCTCTTTATTGCTGCCTAGGGCTCTTTATCGCTGCCTATGGCTGCCTATCGTTGCTTATGGCTGCCTATCGCTGCTTATCGCTGCCTATGGCTGCCTATCGCTGCCTATGGCAGCCTGTCGCTGCCTATCGCTGCCTATCACTGCCTATCGTTCTTTATCGCAGCCTATCGCTCTTTATCGCAGCCTATCGCTCTTTATGGCTCTTTATGGCTCTTTATCGCTCTTTATCGCTGCCTATCGCTCTTTATCGCAGCCTATCGCTCCCTATCGCTCCCTATCGCAGGCTATCGCAGCCTATCGCAGCCTATTGCTCTTTATTAGGAGCCTATCGCTCTTTATCGCAGCCTATCGCTCTTTGTCGCAACCTATCGCTCTTTAAGCTCTTTATTGCTTTTTATCGCTCTTTATCGCACTTTATCGTAGCCTATCGCAGCCTATCGCAGGTTATCGCAGTCTATCGCTCTTTATCGCCTATCGCTCTTTATCGCTCTTTATCGCTCTTTATCGCTCTTTATCGCTCTTTATCGCTCTTTATCGCTCTTTATCGCTCTTTATCACAGCCTATCGCAGTCTATCGCTCTGCGTATCGCAGCCTACTGCCGCCTATCGCAGTCTATCGCAGCCTATCGCTCTCTATCGCTGTTTATCGCTCTTTATCGCTCTTTATCGCTCTTTATCGCTCTTTATCGCTCTTTATCGCTCTTTATCGCTCTTTATCGCTCTTTATCGCTCTTTATCGCTCTTTATCGCTCTTTATCGCTCTTTATCGCTCTTTATCGCTCTTTATCGCTCTTTATCGCTCTTTATCGCTCTTTATCGCTCTTTATCGCTCTTTATAGCTCTTTATCGCAGCCTATCGCAGCCTATCGCAGCCTATCGCAGCCTATCGCACTTCTATCGCTCTTTATCGCTCCTATCGCTCTTTATCGCTCTTTATCGCTCTTTATCGCTCTATGCACTCTATCGCTCTACGCTCTATCACAGCCTAGGCTGCCTATCGCAGCCTATCGCAGCCTATCGCATGGCGCTATCGCTCCTATCGCCTATCGCTCTTTACCACTCTTTATCGCTCTTTATCGCTCTATCGCCTACCGCTCTTTATCGCTCTTTATCGCTCTTTACGCGCTATCGATCGCTCTTTCGATCTTATCGCTCTTTATCGCTCTTTATCGCTCTTTACGCTCTATCGCTCTTTATCGCTCTTTATCGCTCTTTATCGCTCTTTATCGCTCTTTATCGCTCTTTATCGCTCTTTATCGCTCTTTATCGCTCTTTATCGCTCTTTATCGCGCTATCGCTCTATCGCTATCGCTCTTTATCGCTCTTTATCGCTCTTTATCGCTCTTTATCGCTCTTTATCGCTCTTTATCGCAGCCTATCGCCTATCGCTCGTTATCGCTCTTTATCGCTCTTTATCGCTCTTTATCGCTCTTTATCGCTCTTTATCGCTCTTTATCGCTCTTTATCGCTCTTTATCGCTCTTTATCGCTCTTTATCGCTCTTTATCGCAGCCTATCGCAGCCTATCGCAGCCTATCGCAGCCTATCGCAGCCTATCGCTCTTATCCTATCGCTCTTTATCGCTCTTTATCGCTCTTTATCGCTCTTTATCGCTCTTTATCGCTCTTTATCGCTCTTTATCGCTCTTTATCGCTCTTTATCGCTCTTTATCGCTCTTTATCGCTGCTTTATCGCTCTTTATCGCTGCTTTATCGCAGCCTATCGCTCTTATCGCAGCCTATCGCTCTTTATCGCTCTTTATCGCAGCCTTATCGCTCTTTATCGCTCTTTATCGCTCTTTATCGCTCTTTATCGCTCTTTATCGCAGCCTATCGCTCTTTATCGCTCTTTATCGCTCCTTATCGCTCTTTATCGCTCTTATCGCGCCTATCGCTCTTTATCGCAGCCTATCGCTCTCTATCGCTCTTTATCGCTCTTTATCGCTCTTTATCGCTCTTATCGCTCTCTATCGCTCTTTATCGCTCTTTATCGCTGCTTATCGCTCTTTATCGCTCTTTATCGCTCTTTATCGCTCTTTATCGCTCTTTATCGCAGCTCTTATCGCAGCCTATCGCTCTTTATCGCAGCCTATCGCTCTTATCGCAGCCTATCGCTCTTTATCGCTCTTTATCGCTCTTTATCGCTCTTTATCGCTCGTTGTCGCTCTTTATCGCTCTTTATCGCTCTTTATCGCTCCTTATCGCTCTTTATCACAGCGTATCGCAGCCTATCGCAGCCTTTCGCAGCCTATCGCAATCTATCGCAGCCTATCGCAGCCTATCGCAGCCTATCGCAGCCTATCACAACCTATCGCAACCTATCGCAACCTATCGCAACCTATCACAACCTATC